>JAMKCH010045472.1:0-12146 GCA_023653785.1 Ophioderma brevispina | reverse complement strand
ATTGTGGGGGAAAAGGATGCGGCCCGTACGATTGCGTGTTCAAATTTTCCGGTTTGCGGAGACTCGAAGTACCCGACAAAAAACATTCAATTTTCACGCTAGGGTCTATAGGTTCAGACCCAATTCCGGTTACATATTTAAACCAAACATATAAACAGGACCCTTGATGCAAAAATCTCGATCGAAACCCCTTCGTTTGCCGGAGATATTTGAGATTTTGTTTCATTTGCATGCATCGCTATGACGGACTGATAACGTATAATCTCTCGCGCAGTATTAATTTAGATAAGTAATTTTTCCCCTGATTTTGTTTGGTCTTTTTGTATTCGTTGTTTTTATGATGCACCACCGGGTAGGTGTGTGCCATGTATGAAAGTGTTATCCATAAAATAAATAAATAAATAAATAAATAACTATTTTCGGAGTCTGTGACACAGGACATACACACGTTCCGCACCGCCGTACGCGTAGTGGTGGTAGCGTGAAATAAGAATATTTTTGCGATGCACCCTCTTCCATCTATGTTATTTTTGTATAGTTGAGAATAGTTGTATATCAAATTTTGAGAAGAAAAATGGTACATTTATGTAAGGATAGTCATTATTATTTTTATATTGAAATTTTGATCCCTAATACGCATATTTGGAGGTTAATAAAAAAGAACCTGCTCCAAGTTTGGTCAAGAGCAAGAAGGCGCGCGGATGACCGCTGTTCATTGCTGTTCGCAGACTTGCTTGCTGATGGTATTGGGAAATTTTCCGCGACAAATACGAGGTGTTAATTTGAATTGAAAGTAAATCTTCTAACGTTAAATTTACTTTACAAACAAAAGATTTCCCTGATCAATTTGTGTGTTCGGGGATTCATGAATGGCATAAAGAGACATTTTTAAACCGGTTTAAATGGTACTGATCTAGCTGTTACCGATGTGAAAGGTGGTCAGTTGTTTCATCATATTATATGTCATTTACGTGCCGTTGAATAGGGACATGTGATGCTTCTATTTTCAATCTGTCCAATCTACTGAAATCTCTGAAGTACTGTTTATTTTGAAGGCTTTCAGAGCACATTTCAAAATAGCGCATCAAACAAGTATGTAGCTATATTTTTCGTATCTGACAATGACATTTACTGTAAAAAACGCGATGTCAGATGGCACCTCAGTTCAGTTAATGAGTATAATTGTAACAGTCACCGAGTATCATGGTAATCAGTACTGAGTATCATGTAATGTACAAGAATAGACCAAGTACAGTATTTTACATGATTGTCTTGTCACTTGGGTGAATGGCATGGCCTGGTGATAGGCTAGGCAATTTATGTAGCGTTCACAAGACATCGTAACTTAACACATTTCCTATTGTGCCACCATGTTAATTACCATATCTTAAGCAATGCTAGTGATTGAACGCCGTAAATTTAGTACATAAACTGACAAATTTTGTAGAGAACTATCTACTCTTTACTTAAGACAAGTATGAGTTTGTGCACTCGGATTTCCAGAAAGAAATGAGTTTTTCGGGAGCCGTATTTTCCGGTGCGCGGTGTCAAATTGTCTGAAAGTAAAATCTGACCTTAGTCTTGATGCCCTAATGTGAATGACATCACCAAATTGTGTGCCCGAAATAAATAGAGGTCAGAGTTAAATTTGTTGGGAAAAAACATCAAGTGCCAACACAATAGTTGGATGGAGTTAAATTATCATTCTAGGGGATTTTGAGCTAAATTTCTCTTGTTTTTTCGACCCAATAGGCAAATTACGAACTTTGAATCTTGAAAGCGAAGTAAAATGCAGTGCACGTTGTTGGTATTTCATTGATTTTAACACTGCTTGGAGTGTAAAGAGCAAAAGTTGAGGTAAGGTTAACGCAACAAAGTTGTCACTTTTTGGCCTATATGGCCGTATGTATCCATGAATGGTTCCGTCGGAGACGACAGTGAGGAAATTTACATGGGTTTTGACCTTTTGCATCGGTGCCGGTTAGTGCCAAAGGTGGCCGGACATGAAGTTGACCCTGTGCATTTGAAATTGGTATGTGTCATGAACTCGCCACCCCTTTTGCGTTACATGCACTGATTATCAATGATGTAACCAATTGATGTTCAAACTCAGATAATTTCAATTAAACTTCAATGAAATGTAACCAAAAAAGTATGTATATTTGGAAAGTCAAAGCTGTTAAAGGAATCTAAATATGTGCCATGCATCTCATTATATAGTGTGACCTTGACAATTATACGGTGATTTGACACCATTAATTTTTTGATCAAATGAACTATAACTTGCAATGCAACTTTTTTCAGGTGTCATTAGAAATCTCTTATTACTCACATTTCAATTTGGGCAAGAAAGATATGATAACAGTGTGGGTAAAGTATTACATTAATGTACAGGCATTGTAAGGTTTAGGGTTGTTCAAAAAAAACCAAATCCTGTGTCCAATTAAAATCTCATAAATTGAATTAAAAAATTTAGCTCTACCTTCTACACAAATATAGACTGCATTTTTGGAATTCCTCATCAAATGCTCCTTTCAGAAATATTTGTATACATTGGTCCTTGATAGGTTATTACGTATTTAAAAAGTACAGCAAATATATTGTTTGTTGTCTCTTCAGATGATGTTTTGTATGCGTTTTCCTATATCTTGCATGGTGAGATATAGGAAAACGTGCATTTACTCAGATACAAAAATGGGCAATAGTTCCATTATATATAACCACAACACACTAAAATGTCAAGTGGAATTGGTTGGCTTTCATTAGTACCAAATTATAGGCAATGACCAGAGATTGACGAACAAATTAACATTCTGCAAAATTTAATAAAATTAACAAATTCCCATAGAGTTTAATACCGTATATTCTCTATTAAACGCCCCCCTCTCACCACCCCCCCCCCTCTAATAAACGCCCCCAATTTTTTTGTTTTTTAATTATAATGGAACAAATGAACTCAAATAAACGCCCCCAGTTTGATTGCGAAGGTCAGGCCTGGAAACTCACCATTTGTCCACAACCAAACAAGTACACTGCTAATTTACAGCACAGATACCCTTTTGTAAGTGTAGATTGCAAAAAACTGCATCTTTTAAGGCCAAATTGTGCAAGGAATACATTAAAAGCTATTTATATAGCGGTTAACGGTAAAATATCAGCGACTTTAGTCTGTGTGCGCGGCAATAGATTAGAAAGACAACATGTTTTGGATATCCTATTTCTGAAGAGCAACGGTACATTGCCATAGAGGCATGAGCTGCCAACTTGTACTGTAGGGATATTCTATATTTTGTAAATGTTTGAAGTTGCCAAAATGAAAGAGTACGAATTGACCGAGATTCCCCCTAAAACTATGGATTAAGAGAGCAAATAATAAATATTATAACCTTGGGGTTGGAATTGATAAACAAGCTGCCAGTAATAGACTTAATATTTGACCCAATGACATAAATAATGACCCGATATTCTTTGACCTTGGTCGGTAGTTACATCGTAATAGCTGTTGTTGGATGGAAGCTCTTGTAAAAAATACGTAATTCGGTTGTACCAGCCATCAAAATGTAGTTTCACAGCGTTTCGCGGCAGTATTTCCTCTATTGCGATCACATGGTTCACTAATGCTACCATTGTGAAAATATGGAAAGGATAGAGTAAAATTAGTGGTAGTAAAGGAAGAAATCAGCAAGAAAACATGTTTTAAAGAGGAATTATATACAGCTATATACAGCCAAATGCTGAAAGGGATTGGTAATGTGCGGTCCCTTCGTGTGATAGCTGATTTTGCCACTCCATGATCGCGGAGTTGATCGACAAAGTATACTAACATCACGTGGGAGACCGGTAAGGTAACAACGCATCATCCCGCGAATCAGACATTATTTGCACAGCGGTCGGGCTCATATTTGCGAAAAAGGTTGAAACTCACAAAACAAATACGGATTTCTGAGTACTGAAGGTAATTTTAAATTGGCAGCTCGCAGAGGTGCTGCCGATGTTTTTAATGTAAATTATATGAACAAATGGACCTCAAATAAACGCCCCTTTGAAAATGCACGCCCCAGGGCGTTTAATTAGAGGGATCTACGGTAGCGGCGCCGCTTCCGGTGGCCGCCGCTTCCTGCACCTTAACACCTCCCACCCTTGCTTCTCAACTTTAAAATAGCTGTATCTGTACCTCACTATAATCAGACCAATTAAACTTTGCAGGCATATAGCATATTAATTACAGCTTAAAATGCACTATTTGTTGGATAGCGTGTGTTGTTTTTGAAATAAAATCAAAACAACAGCATGAAACCAAAAAACGTAACAGCACCACCCTATTTGGGATGTTCGAGTTCAAAACGCATGACCATTTACATTAATACACATTGCAAAAATGAGGTATCAATTAATTTTGGCTGCTCGTCAATTTTGACTTTATGAACCAATTTGACAATTAATATTTCAAAGTCATGTCATGCATATGAGGGTATGATTAACCTCACCGGCTAGCTTCCTCTCATCAAGGCTTTAAAATGATAGTGCATTTCAACATTACTCGAAAAAATGCACAATACAAACTCATAAAGGTTTATCCATATAATTTTTAACCTATTTACTTTTCCTTAGGGTGGGCTCAACCATAAAATGATGTTTAAGATCATTTTGCCCTAACTCGTATTTGATGCAGCTTGATCCCGCTTTTGACCCCAATTTTTGTCAAAATCGGCAAAAATGAGAAGTGGCCGCCCAAAAACTGATTTAAGGGGGGGGGGTCTGAAGAGGGTCTGAAATTGATAAATTGTCAATTATGTAATTATGACATTTTACGCCATTTTGGTATCTAAACATAGGTATTTGAGTCAAAGAATCCATTTGTAATGTTCCAGGCAGGTCAGAGCTACCGCTTCGAAAAATGGCATTTTTTTTTGTTAAATTCAGCTATGGGGCGCTTTTGCCATTAAAAGGTACACAGCGTTCTTATTGCAATCATTGAAAACTTATCGTAAAGGTAATAATTGATAATACGTACTCCAGAAATTTGAGCTCTTTACACGGAACTATTTTGGGGGGTGCGAGGACATCGAAAAAGTGACCTTTGACGAAAAACGTGGACATTTTTGCTAAAAGTGGGACCTAACCCCCCTAAAAGGTCCTTTTCGACTTTTGAAATTCATCACCAAAAAGTGGATTTTTATTACCACAATTCAGACATTTTAGACCTTTGTATCACAAAAGTCAGCCAAAAAGTGGACCTTTGCCCCATTTTGTGGAATTTGGGGGGGGGGGGGTGCGGATCCGCATTCCCCCTGCATACAGGCCTGATTCTAGTTCTAGTTGTTGCATGTGCGTGTGGTCAGTCTTTTGGGTAGCCAGCCTGCTTACAATTCATGGAAAACATGAAAATATGCCCAAAATAGGTGTATTAATTACAGAATTAATAGTTAATTACAGAAATAGACCACTACAAATGGTCGTTAAAAATCAATAGAATATATGCAGTACACTGAGGAACCCAAGGCAGTACCTAACATTTTCATTGAAAGGGTTCTTTCTAGTTCTAGTTGTTGCACATGCGTGTGGGTCAGTCGTTTGGGTAGCCAGCTGCTTACAATTCATGGAAAATGTTGAAAATACGAAATTAGGTGTTCTATAAAAATCATACGTGGTTCTAATAAATTTCTTCCAATCATTAACATTCCTTGAAATAAGTAATTTTTTTAAGAATGCCTTTTTGGGAGATCGAGACTTTAGCTCCATCTCTAGGTAATCGTTGATTACAGTCACCCCTATATCCAGAGAAATCAACATCAACGTGATGCAGATGTCCGCCAGGGGATTCTCCAGGTCAACAAATTATCTGAACAAGTGATGATTGAAAAACCTATTGTGCTTGTTGGGGATGATTGTCAAGTAGAGGAAGGAGTGGTATTTCTATGTGAGAAGGAAATACTAGAAACATTGAAGGGTGCCCAAAGAAAGCAGAATGGAATGTCTCACTCTCAAAGAACCTATGTTCCAACCTAACCAACCCCTTGCTGTGTTGCGAAGAGTAGGCACAAAAGATGGTTACATGGTTCTACTTGAATGACCAATGGGATGGAAACTTCCGAGTAGACACCTGATGCATGCTGGTCAGGAGATGGGATATGGCAGCCACCACACGATGAGGACAATTCAGGACACTATAGAGCAACAGATGTGCCAGTGCCGTGTCAGGAACCTGGACTTCTCTAGTAGAAAGCATGTAAAGCTCCAATTTTCCCGCTTTAAAAATGGGCAAAAATTCCGCTTTTTTTCCGCTTGTTAACTTTCCCGAAAATGGCACTGTTCCGCATTTTCTCTATTGCCTTGAAGATGTATTGCGTCCTTCTAATCCTACACAAAGCTACAGGAAAAACCTTAGCAAACTCGCGATCGTGACCCGGCTAAATATGCAGTACATAAATCACGCTTACCGTACAAAGCTTTTACTAGTTGCAGACTTACGCCGCGGCACTTTTAAAACGGCATGATGTCAATTGTTAATTACAAAATCGTCCTTGACAAACCCTATAACCATCCATGAGTCAGTTTCACCGTACACTTGGTTATTACGTCTTGGAAAATACTGTAGCGGGACCCGGGCTGCGCTTTTACCCCTAAATTATATTTCCAACATGCTCAGACTAAAATGCCCGACGTTTTTAGCCTGTTTAAACCCACCAGCACCCCAGAGGCTCGGGTCCAGAGGTGGTGGACGATATCCAATCACGCGAACCGAGCTTATAATGGTGACGATCACCTCCACCCCCTGGGTGTTAACACATCTAACTCTACCATTGTTAAACTCACAACATGTGAATTCAGATATAATTCAACAAATATTTATTTTTAACGAGCGGGCCAAGATTTAAAACTGCTAATGAATTATTCATAATTTTGGTGGTATCGTGCCATGAATACTCCACAAGTTACACCTTTTACCTTATGTTTACATTATATCTAATAGAAGAGACAAAACAAATCACCGGAAACCCGGTTTCTTTGTTTCAAACATATATAATCAGTGCAAATAATATTTTATTTCGATTAGAACAATAAGACACCAAAAATATGCTTGTCATACAATTTCAAGTTAATTTAATACATCTCCTGAATGCAATATTGTTACAAAGTTCCAAGAGTAATTATCTCAAATTTGGTAAATATATTTTATTTTACTAATGTGGCAATGCAGGAGTTCCAGAATTATTCAAATATTCACTTGAAAAAAATATTTCCTGTTGTTAATTTCTGACATTAAAACAAATTCCTTTAATCTTTCAACTTAAGAAACGTATTATTAAATCTACAATTTATACAAATTAATTTATATTCGCCATTTAGCTATTTCAATCACCAATAATTAATCGCTATGCCACCATTGATCAGTTATGAACCCAATTTGATCTGCCCTTGGTTCCCTGCTTCATGTAGCAAGCAGTAATCTCAGACCCCATATCAGTGTAGGCCTAGATTTCCCTGCTACCCCCCCATTCAGGCACCCTTAGGCAGACCAGATTTTATTAGAGACCCCGGTCACTAGTAGCTTTTCCCTCTAGCTGCCATGAGTCCCAACCCTATCCTATTTGAATCAGGTTATTTGGGATATTGAGTGTGTTTGCTCTTCCAGCTGGCTATGGTTGGCAGCTTTGGCCTATGGTCCTGCCCTTCTCGGGGGCTAGGCCCCCGACTGAGCGCTGTTGTCTAAAACCAAACCCAGCCGTAAAAACAATACTCCATCGAATACACCGGCTTAAACCGTGATTTGGTCTAAAAGTTCTGACGTTTACACATTCCACAGCTCTCATTGGCGGAGCATCTAAATTGGAATAGTATGCTAATTAGTATAGCTGATCGGTCAAAAAGAAAACAAAGTGTTTCCCCAGATGTGAAAAAATACAAGTCACAATTTTAGAGATTTCCTACATCTTTAAAGTTATTCTAAAACTTTTAAAAAACAAAACAAATATACATTTATTCACCATCTACTCTACGTCAAATTTACAACATTTACACATTTACGTTCCAAAGAATCCAACAGTTACGAAAATTTGACATTTTTAGAGAATCAACAATTTCTTGCTAGAAACGCTACTCACGAACTTGCTAAACATTAAAATGGGGGCTTCGTGAGTAAAATCAACACTTCAAAACTGCTGTTTTCCTATTATCTGATTGCCTAGGAATTAATACTATGTGATATGGTACCAATACTTCTGGAATACCATATATCAACCTTGGTGTATAAATATAAGGGTAGTAGCGAAAAACAAAGACAGAAAACTGGCACAAAAAGATCATAAAGTAGTAACCTACAACGCGCAGAATTTGGCGAACTACGAAATTACATGACAGACATTTGGAGTATTTCTTCAGAAATAATCAACTCAAATCATCCGCCCCCCCTTGGCATAGGTAACAATGGTCTCAACGATCTGAACGTCCCTAAAAGTGTCCAAAATGCTGCACCATCAAGAACAATCAAAGGGAGTGCAGGGCCACTAGCTACTCGGCCTAGACTTAGTGTAGTACACAAGTCCAAAAATGGTGTCCCGTTACAATACCGACGATCTATTTTTAGCGTGCAACTGCGCAAAGCACATTCTTGCAGCATTGCGTCATTTTTCCGGAAGCAAAAGGAGTCGGGTCATCGTGATCGCAATGTACAAAGACTGTCGCGATGCAAGCTTGTAAGTTGTAGCAATCGTCTTTGATATACTTTCCGATGATCTATCAGAATTCTAAACAAGGCGGGATTTGGAGATTGATAGGGGTCATGGCATGGTAAATAAAACATTGGCTCATTTGTTATAATATGAATCCAATTGTTATATTCTTAGTATTTTACTTAGGGAAAGTGAAGTATTTACTTTTTTGACATGTTTTTTCTCTCTTAGCATATCAAAATTGCATTTTCCGCGTTTAACCTCAAATTCCGCGAATTGCGGGAATTCCGCAACGCGGAAGGAAGGAAACTTGGGCTTAGAAGCCACTTGGTTGTCTTAAGCATTGCCAAAGAAATTGAGGACATATTTCGAAAATTGCTAATTAAGGTAAAATAAGGCAGAAATAGTTGTCACAAAAACAGGAGCTCACTCCACCCCTGAGGGCTTTTAGATATTTTTAGATGCATTAAGAGATTGCTTGACCCCCAAAAAACATGGGGTAGAGACACAAACAAGTAAAAGTTTAAAACACCACAAAATACAAAGTTATAGCTTGGGAACATGTGATTTGTTGGGAAAAATGGCGGCCATTTGGATTTTTGGCCTGGCGCACTTTTTTCTTAGACCCCAGATGAAAAAATATTTGTCTTTTCATTGTTGAGATAGAGTAAATGGAATACAAAAAACTGTTGCAAAAATAAAATGACACAACATGATTTTTTCACCCCTGTATAGCTCACTCCTAATTTTAGTGATTTTTTCCATTGAACCCACAGTGAAGCAATTTCAGTGCTGTACAGGCGCTATTAGCTTGAATCTGCATGAACAGCTCCATCCCTCTGGCATGTCCAACCCCCCCACCACCACAAGTATTTTTGGTAATTTACTTAATTTGATGGCAAATAACATATTTTAGGATACATTGTATTCATAGCATTCTATTGCAACCTTAGTCCTACCGTAGTTCCAATAATTGTAACTTTTGGCATCATCTTTTAAAATTGATATAATTCTTTGGTGCCATAAGTTACAAACGTTCTGCAGAGTTCCAAATGCCATTTAAGTTTAAGGTTTGAGATGTAAATTTCCTAAATAAAAAGAAAAAATAATTTTCTTTTGACTACATAGAATCTCTATTAGTCTGTAGAATAATTGTCTTAACAATTTGTAAACGATGCTACAATTTGTTCCCAAAAAAGTTCGGTCAACATGTAACACAGGCTGCCCAAATTTGGCAGCCAATGTAGACACAACAAGGGTAAGTTTCACCTGGAAAGTTTCAATAATGTGACTTTTAAATCTGGGAAAATGGTTATCAATGATGCAGAGGACTTAAAGAAGGCCTTACACAATCTAACATTATTGCAATAATGAATATTTAAGCCACTTGCAGCTGTTGTAAGTTAGAGCGAAGCTGTGTATCTGGCTTCTAAATGGGCCACTTTTTTACTACCACACAACTCGTCATGACTAGTAGTCTATGATAACAGCAGCCATAAAAACAGTTAAGGACTATCTAGTCATGATCAGCAGGGAATAAAGTCTTACTGTAGCCTTCGTTTCATGATATTGCAGTTTAGCTCAAGTTTGGGCGGGGACAGGGCACTTTCCCAAAAAACAATTGCACCATGAAAAATATTAATTTTGACATTCAAAAATTGAAAATGTTTATTCTTAGCACCAAGGCTTGAAATAAAGGCCGGGGCAAGGGGACAATTTACCCTGCCTAAAAAGGCAATACCCGGTTCTGAAACAAAATGAGGAAATTTGTTATACCAGGGCAGTCAAATGTTAAAAACACCAAAAATCTCTGATCTGCAAATCCTTATTTCAAGCCCCTGCTTAGCACTTCCGAAAATTGACTTGGATGCAGTAGGTTTTGGAAATAAAAAAATACCCTCCATGAAATTCACACATGAAAGTTGGTTGGCCCTGTATCCAATGGAGTATTTTCATCGATGTAAAATGATGCCTGGAAAAATGGAAAGGGTTAATAACAGCTGTTTTATAATTTTGAGCTAAAATTGGTTGTCAAGAACATGACGAGACGTGATAAAGTTCATAGAATGATTCCCTATGCCAAAAAAATCATTGGTATTGCCACCAAAATGAAGGTAATCAACCAAATAAAAAAAATAAAACACTACACTTTTACCATTTAAAAGCAATAAAGCAGTCAGCGACGTAAACAAATGGTTTCATCCAATCAGACGAGGCATTATGATACACAGCCTCAAGCAGGGACGTATTTATTTCATCATGAATTTCAAGTTGCGACACGCGTTAGTCAATCATGTATATCATAATTTTCGTGTGTGGTCGTTGGACGCTAGAGCACATAGGGATGGCTGTGGTAGTGTGTGTGTGGTCAAAATGTTAATCCTACAACAAATTGCCTGCTGTTTCTAACATACACGCACACATTTTTATGCCACTTGCATCATTGCATGTAATGGGGATCTTGGTAGTGCCACAGTTACATCTCTCACACGGTGGGTTCAAAGGTATTCTAAAGGTCATTCCCAAAATGGTAGGAATTTTGAAAATACTTGGTGTATCCACATGTTGATCGATTTTCATGACACTTGGATCAATTGCCCCATGGGTAGTGTTCCACATGTGAGTGACATTTAAAATGGTCTGAATTATAAAATTGCTGAATAACCTGTGCATAAGTGCCGGGATTAGTGCCATGTGTTGGTCACCTCATGTGATCCTTGTCCTCATATTCACAAACTACCCGGACGGCAACGAGGACATAACATGTTCGCGAGTTGTATAAATGTTGCCCATGTGGCAAATCATTTTGAAGACATTGCTTTTGCCTTACTGTGATGTGTTAGTGAATTGCAATTTTAGTAGTATAACAATTTACAAAACGTTTAATTGCATTTTGACATTTTTCTTCTTTGCAAACAGATTTCCAATATGGCTGTACAACAACAACAAGACAGCACACACCACAAAACATGGTAGCAGAATTCAAGGTGAGTTTTGTCTTTGGGAACTGATTTGACTTTGAGAAGGCTCAGAGGCGGCTTATTGTAAACTGAACAGACTTGAGTTGACCCTTGGTCTACCAAGGGTTTACCTCATGTGAACTTTATTCTGGTTCATCTAAAAATGCTAAAAGCTTTTATAAAAAGCTTCAGGATTGTATAGCATGAGCCATGGGTAGGAAGAATGACCTGAAAACTGTGCCAAACTCTACTAAGTTTCTGTCTTATTCCCAAGGAATCAGTGCAAAGTCTCATCAGCCATAAGCATTCTTGCTTGTTCCAATCAAGGTGAATGTATACATATTTGCTCCCGGCTGGGGGGGCAGCGTGCAAATTCCCCGGGATCGCATCGCAAAATGCGACGCAATTTCGAAATAATGCGAGGCATTTCTGCAAATACATCGCAATTCCTGCTATGCAATTTTCCCGGGCAATTTTCGGAAGTCCAGCACCGGAGCCAATGAACAATCCCTAC
>JAMKCH010045471.1:0-12087 GCA_023653785.1 Ophioderma brevispina | reverse complement strand
AACTGAAATGTGGGCCATCACTTTAAGTGGAAAGCATCACAAGGGTATTATTTATTCCTGCTTTTTTTACTGTAAGTTTTGCACGAATAATCCAATATATATGTATAGAGTTGATTGGTGTTTATGGGCTTTATTCCGTATAGGCTTAATTGATTTCTGCATCCAAGTGTTACACCGAGGATAAACCGAAAATATTGGCAAATTTAATAATCATTCATTCATTCAGGCAAAGATCCTAAAGGTAAACGTTTTGCTGCAATTACTGCATACATTACTACTTTCCGCTTGGCCTCTCCAGCGATCGAAACCCACTCACCAATGTTGGAGGAATTACATTGTTTGACAATATTAAGTTGTATTTAGATCATTTCACTTGCTTTGTTAAATTGCCAATTCTTTGCTTTTTGGTTTAGAATAACAAACTTGTACTTCAAACATGATTGACAAAGGACCTTTAATTGTTTCCCTTGTAGTCCACTGCAAAAGTCTTTCTCCAGGCGACTCCAAAGTGAGTGTGTTCTCTACTCTTCTCACTTCCAAAAATCCACTGATATACAATGAATATGCATTAAGTGAGGGCAGTTCATGAGGATATGATTTTTCCCTCTAAAGGGTTTGAGTAAAGTAAAATACAACAAAAAAAAAATTAAATGGCTGCCACCTGTTAAATAAGTTCAATGTGCCTATGTATTAAATCGGCTAGTGGAACATCAAGCTATTCCTGTAACACTAAACACTAAAATATTGACCATTCTTATTTTATACAGCAAAACTATGCACTAAGAGTAAAACCCACACACTTGAAAAAAGCTAAAATAATGCCAAAAATTGCATGTGAAGTGTATTATTGCAACAAACACTACAGCCGACAAGATAAATTTGTACAAAGCTAAAGTATAAGCGCTGTATACAAAAAAACAAAATCAATAATCTGGACACTAAGATGTGTCATTTAAATGCTTTATTTGTTAAAGCCTTTATCGTGTTCTGCAGGTTTTTTAGCAAACCATGTTACAAATATACAAGTTGGTGTGCTTGAAAGGGCATCAACTGAAGTTATTATTTAACACAATTCATTTACAACATAGACCAGTGATTTTCAAGAGACCGCTATACTTGTCTCATCTGAAGTATGACCGGAGTGGATGCAAAGGTATGACCCAAGTGAGCCTTTCGTTGTAGTGCACGTGTACTTTGCCCACGTGCACATGAAAGTTGCGTTAAATATATACTATATATACCTTCGGCCATAGCTACTTTCATACTTTTGAGCTGGACAGAGTATGTAGTTTAGGGGCTATAGTTTTGCATAAAATATGAGATAAATATAGTTAGACAGAAAGATAAGCGCGAAAAGAGACCTTTCTTAGTAGAGATGAGAGAGAAGAGAGAGAGCAGCCACCAGAAATGACAGAGAAAGGGATGAGATAGTAGAAGAGAGGATCCCCGTGTGTATCCCACAAAGCCAATTACGATGGCAGATCGCCGGACTTTCAAAAATGCGATATCATGTGATATTGACATGATAGATTGCTAGGGAGAAATTTCCGGGTATCGATCTCTAGCTTGTTTCAAAGAACTTTGCAAGAAAACCCACAATTTTCATCTGAGGACTACGATTTATTTGTGAGCCTAGTTGAAAACAGAGGAAAATATATTAGAAAAATGTTAAATGATTTATGAGGACATCTTCAAATCACTAAGGACTCAAATTTACTGTCCTTATCAGGCGCTCAAAGTGTGACTTACGAAACAGGGACACAAGGTATTTGAATGGGCCCGAATGCGGCACACAATGAAATGTTGTCAAGACGGAGTGATTCATGGGATACACACGGGATCTTCTCTTAGATTAGTAGAAGGGGAGAAACGAAAAGAGAGACTCACAGAGACAGAAAAAGATGGATGGAACACCAAGAGAACAAAGTAATGAGGGTACAAGACTAACCATGAGGGAAGAAAAGATGCGAGAAAGAGACAGGGAAATACAGGCTAGGAAATGAGAGTCAGCAGACAAGCAGGACAGAGAAGACAAAAAGACAGGGTAATCGAGAAAAGATGGATGGGCGAGCAATAACAATCCAAAAGGATGAGGAAGATGGATGATGATGATACAATTGTTAAGGAAATGCTAGACATACAGCTTTATTTTTATACTCATAGCCAGACGTAAAAACATCACAAAGCAGCCATACACATGCATCAACCGACCGTATGAGTTCTTACCTGACACTCGGTGGCCATGGCCGGTTGGCCGTTCACATCCATCGCTGGGGGAATGGACCCCCCAACCAAAACACGTGTCCCCGCCGTCGTCGCTGTACAAACTGTTGAGCAATGATGGCACCGTAAAATGTGTCAAAGAACCATGAGGTTGTGTTTGATGGTGTAAGCAGACCTGGAGTGAGACACAGAGATATGAAGGTCAGACGAAAACTATACACCAGAGACTGTAGGCAGTGGTTAAGACCAAAACAAGGCTAACCATTTCTTCCAGGTAGGAAACCACTTTTTAAAAATGTTCCGTCTATAGCAAATGAGAGCAAACCCTTGAGAACCTTTTGCAAGCAAGACTAGAAAATATTGCTATTAAGTCAAATTGGGAAAAAAGCTGAAAGTAAAATTTATTTTTAAAAAGTCGCTTATTTTAATAAAGTGACAGGAGGAGGCTTTTTTGAGGCTACAAATTTCTCTCAAATTGCACTTGATCGGTTGTTTAGACAACCCCTACGAGAACGGTTCGAAGTAATGAAAACAAGCACAAAAAGAAAACGCAAACTTGTTTTGAACGGGCCTGCTATCCTACTTGTCCTATAGGAAACAATTATAAATCATTCATCATCTGCTTACAAAAGAGGATGGTATTCGGGCTATTCACTTTCAGGTGTTATTAATACATTGGACGCATTCCAAATATGCAAAAACCGGGTTCAAAAAAAAATTGAGGCTGTTTCTCTCTGGAAAATTCATGTTCTGTGAAAAAAGATTTTGCATATGTGATGGTTTGCATGGAATGGACCTCTTGCCAGCCCATGAGCAGTACATCCTTGGTCAGTATTGCAAACCAAAAGGACATTTCAATACACCATAAATCTATAACAAAGGGTTTATTAGTGTGATTCAGTGGCGGAACCACGCGGGTGGGGGTGGGTTTAGGGAGTCCACCCTGCCAGCCCCCCCAATAAACTGACCAGTTGAACAGTGTCTATGGAGAAGCCGGCCCAAATTTGCCCCCTCAGAAAATGCCTCGGCACACCTTCTGCCCCCCCATTTGCAAAGGTCTGGTTATGCTACTGGTTGATGCGAATTCATAATAGTCACAAACCTGTCCCAAAATAATGACATTCATCATGTTCGATTCTATCGTCATTCCAAGTTAGAAGTTCATCGACCATTCAGTTTCGGTTGTGTACGTAGATTAATAATTGTTCTTCAAAAGATGCAATGCAGGTCATTAAAATTCTTAACCTGCCCAAAAAAGTGCATGTCCATAAAAATGATTGCAATGTTGATTGTAGTTATCCAGAGCTCCAATTAGGTTAGGAGTCTATAAAAAAAGCGTGGCATTTTGTCTGCGTGTCTATTAACCTGTTAACCATTAAAGGAACCCCACCAATTGCCAAAATAATGGTATTTCGGTTCATAGGAAAGGGCCATTACCAACATAATTTAATGGCCTAACCTAACCTAACCCTAACCTCTAAATCCTAGCCCTAACCCGAACCCTACCTAACCCTAACCCTAAAGCCTAACTAACCCTAAACTAACCCTAACCCTAACCCTAAACCCGAACCCTAACCCTAAACCCTAACACCTACCCTAACCTAACGCGGTTGGGGTTACCGAAGTAAGTAAAATTTTTTGGTATTTGTAATATGCTATTGGACTGCAAGGGAAATTCCAAAAAATCATTATAAAAAAGTGTCAAATGATGTAACAATCAGTGATTTAAAAACGCTCCTTAGTTGAGTCAAACTAGTCAAGTTTGAGTGGATGGGAAATTTCATGATGCTTATAGATTCAAAATAAGTAATAGCAACAATGTAGAATTTAAATCCCATTGGTTGGGGTAACAAAACTGACACATTCGCTGAATCGAGGTGGGCCGATCAAGTCGAAAGCTATAAGCGTGCTGCAAGCAGATGTTAAGGACGAAGCTGCTTGTAGAGAGCTTGACCTGATGTGATATGGACCTTAAGGGCCCTGATGCGGTAAGGAAGACATGGTTGCACATACTTTAGAAGAAGAAATCAATAACATTCGAGAATTTTCAGTCGCGCACATGTCGAGAGAAATATCGAGGCTCTCTAAACATACGGTTTCGTAGTAAGTAGTGGTGTCATAGAGGGAAACTGGGTGAGCTGTGTGAGATGATTGCACATTTCTTTTATTAGATTTTACTGATGTGCAGGGGAAAGAGTACGGCTGGAAAGAGTACCAGTCTTGTGGAAGATGTGGCCATTACCATGTTTAAAAGATAATTTTATAAGAAAGAGAAAATGCTTTGGAAGCAACCAAATTAGTCATCGAGGTTGATGCTATAAACAGAAAAGAACTTCAATCATGAAATAATTCAAACGGACAACAACCATCATTAAACCAAAAGCAAATTTTCAAAGTGCTAAATATCACCTTATCCCTACTTATGACCTACCACTAGAGATTCAAATCAACTTATTTTTCATTTTATAAATCAATTCACACCATAATTTCCAGCCAGCAAATTAATCTCAGACCTCGGTAAATTGTTGATCCTCGACATCTGAAAGTGATCCGTTTCGAATTATTTACTTTGCCACTTTGACCATCCATAATTAAACTGACAACCAAAATTTAAAACTCTTACCATTCCTCGTCCATATCTATTTCTAACTTGAGAGTAGGAAACTAAATAGTAATTCACAGAGATACCTTTCATAAACAGAAATGAAAGATATCTCTAACCATCCTACTGGAACACAAAAATTACTCAAGTTGTATTTTTTCCTTTTTGTTTTAATTAAGGTCAGAACAAAAAAAATTGGAACACGATTATGTCAATATAAAACCAGTACCACAGAACTGGGGGGTCAGGTAAAACATGGTTGTTCTTGTTTTTGCTTCATAATTTAAATGAAAGTAAAACTGCCAGAATTTTTAATAGTACTGAAGCTGAGAGGTGGATTTTGATCAGAAGAAGGGGATTTTCAAGCTTGCTATCAGAAATCACATTTCATTAATTTCTAAGGGAGAAAAGTGGGATTAAACAAACACTCTCCCTCATGCTAATGATATGATATAGGGCCATTGCCAACTGCAATATGTGCATGTTCAACATCACCAAACAGATTGAAAGAGTTAAGGGGGGTCCCTAGGGCCAGCTAATGAGAAATACAAGGTCTAAAAATCATTTTTTTGGTATATGACTGTTAATAAACCACTTAAAAAATATTTTCAAAAACTTCTTTAATGTTTCAGTCAGATCCAGATTGTAACTAACAATCACCAAAAATGTGTTTGTTAATGCTAAATATGTACTTTTTAGCTAACCTACCACCTATGTCATTTCTTTGCAGATATGAAAGCAGTGTACTTTTACATAACATCCGTGTTGTGGGTATCATGTAAATATCCAAGTTCAAGATATGGACATTGATTTTCATGGTAAAAAATTGATGGTTTGGGGGAAATTGCCAAATATCTTGGGTTTTGATGTTTCACACAAACTATTGGTTTTGTATCTGTTTACATGGCCCAATCAAGAGCAATGTTTTTTATACCTATAGTACCCCTGAGCCAGAGGGTGTTTTTTTTGAATCAATCCCATGATGCAAAGCAATGTGCCTATACCGTACTGTACTAACAAATGTCAGTACTTAGGATAAAAAGTGTTCAAAAGTTAGACCACAAGAAATTTATAATATGCAAAAAAATTCCCTAAGTTCTAATGCTTTTTGTGGGGCTAAAATGAGGCATTAAAATCAGGGTTTTTAGTGTAGACTAGGATTTATGTGATCACATGACCCTATTGGGTGGATTTCCCAAAAACTAGTGCATTGTGGGATTGCTCATTTACACCCTCTGCCCTGAGGCTATTAGGGATCCAACCTTAAGACCCAAGAGCTACTGTCAATGCATACTGACAGGTAGCTATAGGAGTTTATTTGTACAAGGTCGTGTTATGACGTTGGCAAAGTGTCTGGAGTGAGTGCGAAATTTTCGCAAGTGGAAATGTTAAACTTGGAAAAATGTACAATCATTTCATTGGAAAGACTGTCACTCACATAGCTTAAAGTTGAAATGTACTATTACAACATGTGTGAGATAATGGGAAGAGTCATTATGACGACTGTCACTCAATAGCTTAAAGGTTGCTTGTTAGATGCCTCTGGGACCCCTGATTTACCGGAGTGATATAAATTTTGATATCAGATGAAAGGCCGTTATTTTTCTCAATATCGTCCTTGAAAATTTTCAGCTTCCAAATCCCACTTCAGTTGGAAAGATATTAACAAAAAAACGGTTTCGTTTTAGTGGTTAACCATTCAATAGTAGCACTAGTGGCGAATAGGGCCTGCAATGTGCAATTATTGCTTCTATATCAAAACCGCAAGTTCGGTTCCCACGATACTTGATGGAAGTGGGTATGCAAGTGCCAGGCTCTATATCAAGTGGAGAACAGGATCCACATAAACGGAACCCCACCTTTAAAGGTGCAATGTATGATTACAACATAGTGAAATGGGGGAAAGAGTCATTATGAAGACTGTCACTCACATAGCTTAAAGGTGCAATTACTATTTACAACCAGGTGAAATGGAAAAGGCCATTATGGAAGACTGTCACTCACTAGCTTAAAGTTGCAATGAATGATTACAACATATGTGAAATGGGAAGAGTCATTATTGAAGACTTGTCACTCAATAGCTGAAAGGTTGCACATGACTGATTACAACATATGTGAAATGGGAAAAGAGCATTATGAAGACTGTCACTCACATGCTTAAAGGTGCAATGAATTGATTTACCAACGATGTGAAATGGGAAGGGGGGGGGTCCATTATGAAGCTGCACTCACCTAGCGTAAAGTGCAATGAATGTTACACCACATGTGATGAAATGGGAAGAGTCATATGAAACGGTCACTCACATAGTTAAAGGTGCAATGTATGATTACAACATATGTGAAATGGGAAAAGAGATCATTTGAAGACTGTCACTCACAGATCTTAAAGGTGGCAATGTATGATTAACAAACATATGTTAAATGGAAAGTCATTATGACGACTTGTGTCACTCACATAGCTAAGGTGCAATGTACGATTACAACACATGTGAAATTCCCCATTAAGAATGCTACATTTCCATTCAAACCATTACTTTGTGAATTATGGCCAGAGATTAGGACCCAATTCCCGGACTTTATCCACAATGAAAAACATAAGAATTCAAACCTAGTTAGTCCCATTAGCAATTTCTCACAAACCATTCCATAGCCTAATAAGCCAGTGATGCCAGGAGACCTTATCACCTCCTCACCCCATCATCTTGGTACACAATATGCTGTACTTGGCATCTACAATGGTCATTCCCTTTTAAGTCCACATCACCCTGTTCAAGATTTAGGTCCCGTGAAATGGATATGGGTGCAAGGGTGGCGCTTCCAAACCTAGAGGCATTCGATGACAGAGGACTCCAAAAACATAGGGGTCTTTGGGTAAGGCGACAAAAGTGCAACATTTTCCAAAAATACATTGTTCCCCGGACACATGTGTCGCCTGCCATGGCGGTTTGTCAACGGGAGTCATAGTTTAATGTTTGATCAATTTTGGCCAGTGTTTTTTTGTTGAGGCACATGATTATGTCACATGGGGTCATCAAAGGTCAATCCCACATTAGGTCATGGCCAGTGGTTATTTTTGATTAATTTTGGTAACCATAGCATCTTATGTGCCAAAGAAATGCAGTTTATAGATTTTCACAAAATGGGGTCAAAGTTCACATATGGTTCATCAAAGGTTACTTGGTTTACACCACATATAAGCCTTGGGCCAGTGGTTCTTCTGACCAAGTATGAAGTTAATCAGTTGATGCGTATGTGAGAAGTGAGCAATTGTTAACCCTTGCTTGATTTTAATGAAATTGGGTCAAAGGTCACATAGGGGTCATCAAAGGTCAATCTGTGTACATCCCACATTAAGTCTTGGCCAGTGGTTCTTTTTGAGTAACTTTGTTGGCTGTAGCGTCTTATGTGCCAAATAATGTAGTTTTAAAGATTTTCACAAAATGGGGTCAAAGTTCACATTGAGGTCATCAGAGGTCACTTGTTTACACCACATATGAGCCTTGGGCCAGTGGTTCTTCTGACCAAGTATGAAGTTAATCAGTCAATGCGTATGTGAGAAATGAGCAATTGTTAACCTTTGTTTACGGCCACAGCCCACAGCCTATATCCCACTATGGAAAAGCCATCCCTGTGTCTTCATGCTATTTAAAGCAGGTGACACAAAAATGGGGTCTTTGGGTCTTTTGGAGGTCTTTTGGTGAAAATCTTCAACAATTCCCCCCAAATTTGAATCTTAGGGTCACAGTAGCAAAATTTTTCAAAAATATTTGGTCTTTGGGTGAGATTTACAAAAAATATGGGGTCTTTAGGTGATAACGATGCCAAAAATGGGGTCATAACAGCCTTACATATGCATCACCTCCAAAATGGGTGTGTGTCACCTCCAAAATGGGCTATGTTCCATTTGAAATCCATACTGTGGAACACTTTACCTATATGCTCACATAATATGACCATCAGAGCTAGCTATTTCAATTCAAACAGACAATATTTTGTCAAATGAAATGGCTGTCACAAAATCTAGCTACATTTCCAATGCTAATTCCATTGTTTTCAGTAGCATATTGCACCTGTTTTTCAGATAAAATTTTATGACTCCCATATTACAAACAAGCACATGACTACAGATTATTGCTGGAGAGTGAAAAAGCTTGAATCATGTGATGTGAAACTGATATTGAAATGTCAATATACCTGGTAATTTTACAAAGGTAAACTTTGAAAATTGCATAAAGCATTTGTACATTTCAAAAAGGTCTGACAACTGGGTTTCTACATTGCTTACAGGGACATTTTGTAATCCAAAAGCCTCCTTAGATAGCCTCATCCCAGAGTAACCTAAAAAAGTTCAGGAGAAAATGCACTATATCATTAGCTATAATCGTATTCTTTAATTCTGGGACACGGCGTACGCACAGAGAGCTTGACACAAGCGTTCATGCATTCAACTTACGCAGGACTACGCCCTACTGCGCCCTGCATTAAACGCGCTATATTGCCGTTGTCAAGGACATTGGAACCTACGCTTCCAAGGTAAGGATACGCACATACGCGGTGTTTTGGTCGTTCGTGTCCCAGAATTAATGAATACGATTATAAAATGTTGTTCATACACCTAATCTTACATGCAGGTTTAATTAATCTTTTTTCTCTGCTTCTTCCCAAAAAAAATCCTTATTAAAATATCTCACCCACTGACATGACTGATGTAGTTAAAGGGATAAGCAGCAATTTGCTGAACTGAAACATTGAAAAAATCATCAAATTCATATTTTAGTATTTTTGTTACTGGATATGCTAACATAACCTGCAAGTGGTTGGCTAGAAATCCGTGTATTAAAGACAAGGCAGTACCTTTTATCCGATTCTATAATTTTTATACGTGCATATCAAAATTCCGACTTCAGATCAAAAAAGCCTTTCCCGGTGAATACCCCAGATTGATAAGCATAATTTGTGCACCATGATCAATACAGTATGACCTCAAACACAAACATCATTGATCTTTGTTTATTATGTACTGGTACTGGTATAAACCACAATCAGCTGTTTACTGTAGATGTTGAGACACCATCGCTGTATGTCTTTTTTGTGGGAGACGATATGACAAATTTCCTCAAATACTTCATTTTTTCACTATTAATTTTGGTGTTTTTGGTCCTACATTAAAGTAGTCATATAGAATTGTACATACTTATCTTTGATTTATAAGCCACATATTTTGATTCTCTTGCATTTTTTTTAACATGCGGAGCTACCAGAAGACTAACCCCCTACTGTAACTTTCACTGCAGTGGCAGATGCGTGGCCTAGGGTTATAGAAACGGAGATAGGCACCGCCCTATGCGCCAATAGGCGTGGGAAGGATTTAACTTGCATTTTCGCTGCCTATCCCTTTAAGTGTTTGAAGCTTGCATTTTGTTGAAGACACTTGCTGTTACTTCTGTCCCCAATGGCATTAAATATATGTTACTTCTTACTTTAATCAATTTGGACATTTTGCTCTGTTTGCAAAATTGGTAGAAATGTACAGGGCTTAGGCATAAAAAATGTTTGTTTGGTGTAATGGACTCAAAATATTAGGATGGTAGGTTGGATTTGTTTTTTAATGTTTTTGTTACTAAGAGAGGTTAGGTATGGATTTGATTGTTATAGCTGTTATGCCTAGTAAGGCCAAAAAAGGTTTGTCTCAGCTTCATTTAGCTCAGAACCCTAAGCGCTATGCATTTGTTCTTTTTTAGTCAAAAAAAAAAATACAGAAAATTTTTATTGCAATTTTAGACCACTTTTTAGACTACTTTTATTTTTATTTCTTGATTGGTTTAAAAAAGTTATAAATCTCTTGAAAATCTTAAAAAAACAGTGGTAAAATGTGAATGTTTACACCTATTCTAGCGAGAAACTAAGACTAATTTTTTTGGGGGGGTCTAAGGCTTAACAAATGTTTGGTTGGCATATTAAAGGTGGGTGACCCAATGACCACAGGTGTTCCAACAACTTTTGACCGGGATTGTAGTACTAGCCAAATTTGTAATTATATCTTTTTAGTGATATGTTTACATGTGAGGGAGCAAAAAATTGGATCATGATTGGATCAGCCACCTGTGGACTGCAGATGATTAAATAGAGTTATGGAATGATTTTCTTGTGATTCAAAATGCATCAAATTTGTGTGAATTTGGGTGCATTTTCTCATGATATAATAAAACACCCATACTTTAAAAATTAGGGGTTTTTACTGATGCATTTTTTCCACAAATTCAGGGTCAGTCAGGGTACAAAATTTTTAGTTAAACCAAAGTTTTAAATCTGGTTTTGTCCCCGCTAAACGGGGGTGGCCGGATTCACCTCACACTCAGCAATACTGCTGTGCGAGGATTTATTGGAGCAAAAGATAATTGACCAGATGCCCTTCCTGATGCCAATCCACAGTTTTCAGCAGTGGGCCTAGCCTTTGGGCAACCATGCCCACCATGCAAGGCAGCATGTGCTGGATAGCCGCCATTAGCTCTCCAGAGCTGATGCTCTTGTAGGTAGATCTTCTTTTTCATTCTACCAGGGTAACCAGCTACCCTACTCATCAGATTTCCTTAGCCTACCCGATGGGGGTGACGGTTTAGCCGCTGACAACTCGGCCCTGGGACAGGTAGTACTGGTTACCAGGATACCAGTAGCAGGTCCTCAAAGGAAACCTGACCTGACAACTAACAGCATAGATACAGAGATTCAGAGAATCTGAAAAACAGGCCCATATGTAGCTGCACCCCCCCCAAATTCCACAAAAGGGGCAAAAAGTCCACTTTTTGCTGATTTTTTTTATCTAAAGGTCAAAAATTAAGAGAACTTTTGACAAGAAAGTCCACTTTTGGTGATGAAATGTTCAAAAAGTCCAAAAAGGACCATTTTAGGGGTGTTAGGTCCATTTCTACCAAAAAAGTCCACTTTCTCAAAGTCCCCCCCCCCAAAATAAATCCTGCGTATGGCCCTGCTGAAAAATATTCTAAGTCAAATATGCTCCAGGAGCAATTTGACTATGCTCCAGGAGCATAAATAATCTGGAGAAATATTTTAAGAGCATATTTGTGCCTATTTGAATATTTGGCAAATATGCTCCTAGAGCATGTGCATTCAAATTTCTCATAGAAGCATAGGATTAACACATGCTTTCATGGTTTTGGATAATAACAATGAATATTGTAATCTCATACAATGCATCTGTTGCTAGGGGGTTTCCCCTTTGGTAAAAAGCAATGAACCGTTAT
>JAMKCH010045470.1:0-11306 GCA_023653785.1 Ophioderma brevispina | reverse complement strand
TGGCAAGTGCTTCCATCAATTTTTTTGATTATCAATGTAAAGTAATTGTACCAAAAGGGTCACAATTTGATCCGGATTTGCACACTCCCCATAAGAATCTGTTCATTAACAGTCCCCCACTATTAAACTGATATAAGATGAGTGAAGCAACCGGCGGATATTTTAGTATACCCAAAATACAACAGAATTTAAGAGTCATCTGTTTAACAGAAGTTGTATTCAGGTGCCCATTTAGGGACATGCCATCCACTGCGTTGCTTATTATGTACTCTGTTATGTCATTTATTATAGCCCAAATTTCAATAGGAACACGATGACGTTGTCTAGGGATATTAGCTATGCTTCGTGACGTTCAGTACCAACTGATCTCTATACAATTATGGATTGGCTACACAACATTAATAGGCCGTTCGTATGCCACGGCATGCAGTGCAGTGCTGGTGGCAGTTGCCCGATATATCGAGCACATTTACTGCAACTTGATGGCAACCCCTGCAAATGAAAGTTAAACGTAATTTAAACTTTTGTTGCAGTATGCATTGCAGCATCTTGGACAGAGACTGCTATTCGGGCAAGGCAACTCACTGCCCTTGCAGTGCAGTGGAGTATGAACGGAACTTAAATGTATATAAGATGGTGAAGCAACCGGCTGGAGGAGATTTTAGTATACCAAAACAATAGGCATTAAGAGTCATCTGTTTAACAGAAGTTGTATCTCAGTGCCCGTTTTAGGGACTGCCATCCCTATGGCTTGCTTTGATTCGTCTCTGTTATGTTCATGTTTATAGCCACATGTCAATAGGAACCACATTTGGGCTAAATGACCAGCTGTTAACCACCTGCTTGGGCTCATTTTTGGATTACCATATGTCAGTTCAGGGCTTCAAATACGGAGCTCAGTTACCAATCTATTGTATAGCGATCAGTGTTCCAGGACGGCAGGGCCAATACATTTAAAATTTGCGGCGGAGCGATACGCGCTGACTGCGATTTTTCCCTTCTCTTTCATCTGAATCGCAGGGGGCTGCTGCGCCGACGAATACCGGGCTATGCCGAATCGCCCGGTCTTTCGGCAGAGGACCTTGCCGTAGGCAGGGGTATCTTATTGCCCGAAACGCCGGTGTCGGCAATTATTCGTGCCGAAATTGCGGGGCCACGTCATACATGCCGAAACGGCAGGGTTACTTGCCGAAAAACGTGGGTTTATCCCAGTAGTTCGGCACAGAGGGATCTGATGCGTCGAAATAACGGGCTATGCCGAACGCGGTCTTTCGGCATATGACCTTGCCGTACGGCAGCGGTATCTGCCGACACGCCCGGAGTTTCGGCAATTATTCATGCCGAAATGCGGTGCATACTCATAACCCTGAAGACCCCTTGCTAAACATCGTTTAGCAAGGTAGCCGAATTCTGAACATTTATCCGTTTGTTTAAATGGCATTGATTTGTGAAGGTACCCCTCGGTTGCAACACGTGTTAGGTTTAGGGTTGGGGTTATAGGGCCTATCGGACCTAGGGTTAAGATTAGGGTTAGAATTAGGTTTAGGTTAGGGGGGTGTTATTAGGGCGCCGTGCGTGGTCAAATATTGGGATTTTCTACCCCGATTTTCTACTTCTATAGGCACTATGTATTTTTATTTTTTTTTCTGATGGAGGGGGGGGTGGGGTCATGTTAATTTATAATTCAGTAAAACCAGCACCTATCTGCATTTCAGCAGTAGGCCTAAATCATATGATCTAACCTAATTGTGTGTGTGGAGAGCGGGCCGGGATGGCCGATGGGTGTGTGGGTTCTATGGCAATAAAGGGCCTATTACTTTGCATTGGGGGTTTATGGCAAGTTTCCAAACACATCTTTCAAATTCCTCGGCTCCTCCCTTGTAAATCATGAACGTCCACTAAAATTATTAGTTTAAAGCTAATCTCAGCCTGTCGTACGAGCTGCGTCAACTGACCCCCTTTTCGTGTCGTCATGTGCCCGTATAGCCAATTGACATAAGAACTTATTACATCCATCAACGCACGCTTGTAATAGGATCCCTCTTGCGAACGCACGTCGGAGATTCTGGCCCGAAATCATGCTCCAGGACCATGACCAGTCTTATTATCTCATAAGAGCACTATCAATATTTTTCTACTTCAATCCACAACTCTGATGTTTTTCCAATCTCCAACTCTAAAACACAAATAAAATCATAAACTAATTTTGTTTCTGATGGGATTCGAACCCACGGGGACCTTTAGATAACAAGATACAGCCGCCCACAGACAACACGCCACGCAATCTGAGCCGGTCAGGAAGTCGTTCTTTTGTAAACACTTCAATATAAACATTACGGAATAAAGCGCACCATAATAATGAATAGCGCCCCTCTGGAAGACAGAGTTGAAATATATGCTTCCTGGGCACGATTTCGGGCCCAAATCTCCAAGAATCGGCGTGCCGAACTACTGGATCCCCATTATTTGGCAGTACCCCGCCGTTCGGCAGGGTAATGACCTAGTCCGCATTTTCGGCATTAATAATGCCGAAACGCCGGGCGTTCGGCGATACCCCTGCCGTACGGCAAGGTCTCTGCCGAAAGACCGGGCGATTCGGCATAGCCCGGTATTTGGCGCAGCAGCTACAGAATTTGGCCACGTCTCTCATTGATGGAAGCAGCGGCAATGATTTTTATTTCCAGGCAATCGATCCCTTTTATCACTCAATTCCCAGCCCTGGTCTCGCCAGGTGCGGGATGAGTATGGGAGACCTGGTTGGCACACCACTTTTGATTTTTACAGTATCAGATGTGTTATACAGGTACATACTAAAGATGAAACTTCATAAAAAGTGAAAGAATACTTGAACGAAGGTGTATGTGTGATACTTTGTGTATGTGATCCCGGATTGTGATTCAAAATTTTGGTAAACAGAGGCAGCAGAGCAATTCAAAAAAAAAAGAGAGCGTGCACTTTGCTTTTTGTCAAAAGGTCCAGAGACAAACTCTTTTTTTTTTGGCCTTCGCTTTGGGCCACATTTCCTTTCCTTACCTTCATTATATCAGTTTGTTCAGTGGTATCTAACGGTGCACTCGTCGTTTGCGGTGTGGTGTGTTATTTTGTTTTCTTGTTTGCTCCATGTCTCAATATCATATTCATTTGACATCAGTCCTTTTACGAGTATCTTGGAAAATGGTGTGATTTTTAGATTCAAAAATGTAAAACACACAGTGCCACACGTAAATCACTCCGACAGAGCCAAGCGAATAGCCTTGTTGTCTTAGCTTTACTACGTTCCTCGGCTGAGTTGCCAGGGTCGTTTCTGTTTTTTCAAGCGTTTTTTTTTTTTCATACCATTGGCTTTAAATCACTTAATTCTTTCCTTTTTTTTTTTTTTTTTTTTTTTTTTTTTTTTTTTTTTTTTTAATTTCCCCTTTATTTTGGTATGAAACCCTGCGAACTTGGATGCCATTGCTAAATTCCTTTAAAATAAGTATATAATCTTCTTTAACTGTTCTGTAATGATATATGAAAAATATATATATTACTTTCATCGGTGAAATGTACAGAACTAAAAGGCAAGTTCTTTACAGGGGTGTGGTCATGTTATTTTTTTTTCTTTTTTTTTAATGTTTGAAATTCTTGGAAAATTTACATAGTGCTGGAAAATTCAACATAGGCCGGAAAACATTTTTTTTCTCGACGTTTACAAAAAACCAGCAACGCGCACCAGGATGGAAAATGTTTGAAACATACAGGGTGTCCCAAAACGGTGTGCAAGCAGAAACTACTTAAAGGGGGGGCATATAATGATACTTAAATCAGTGTAAATGCCATGGCAATCGACCTACAGAAACCAATGGCGATTTTACACAGTTACCGGGACCATTAGAAAGTTTAGCGGCTCAAACTGTGTGCACGGATACAAGGATTACAATCACTACACTTTTACTACCAATCACTGCCACTTTACTACAATTATCTTCCACTTTTTTCATATCACTTCCACTTTACTACCAATCACTAAGGTGTACCCCATACACTTCCAACTGGTACCTACAATCACAATCCCTTTTTCTACAATCACCTCACTTATTGAATCAAAACTTTGGATGTTTATATTGGTGAAAACTTGCGAAGTAAACTGACTTTGCCAAAATAGACGTCACAGAGGAACACATCTTGTTTAGATGTATAGATTCGACACCGTTAAACACTCTATCACATTAGTCTTGTTGTAGATGAATCAACATTTCTTGAAATAAGGATTTTTATGATTAAAAAGGTCCTAATTTAGACAAATAGCCTGTATTTAAGAGCAAAAACCAGACAAAGGTTTGTTACAAATCCGGTACTGCTGTACATTGAGAAATTTCTGACAAATAAATAGGCACCAATAAGAAGGGGTACCATAGGATAAACCCGGGGGTGGGGGTATATGATGAGAGGGGATGGTCAATACGCTCATCCCCTCAATGTTGACGCCCGCGCGTGTATTTTTGACCAAATTAACCTCATATGTTACCATAATACTTAAACAATGGTAAATTTCTGCGCACTTCGCGCGCATTTTCTTCTAGTTGCTATTACATTTAACAATTTTAGGTTCTAAATTACATTTTTTTGCGCGCATATCTGCTAGTAACTGATCTTTTCAGCAAACCCTGTTTCATTCATAAATTTTCATCAACCCAACCCCCCCATGTCAAAAAGAAATTTACGCCATTGAGGGGTACAGAAGAAGAAAATTCTCTTCAAAACATTACCTGTCGGGAATTGAACCCGGTCCCCTAGATCAATGTTCTAGTATACTGACCACTACACTACATGTACTTTAGCATAGCGACAGATACGATGTTTGTTCTTCTAGATAATTCCATAAACTTAGTTATTTGCCATAAACTCGGTTTATCAAATATAACTCAGTTTTTCATAATTAGTGAAAACTTGTGTTTTCAGTGCATAAACTTACTTTATCGGTGAAAACTGTATTCCAAGTGATAAGAACTGTTTTGCACTCTCCAAGTTGCTACGTTAGCAATTCAATAAACTGAAATACTAATTTTATCAGTTGATTATTAAAAATAAACTGAAAAAATAATTTTATCAGTTGATTATTAAAAAAAACCAAGATTTTCAACTGTCAAACAGAAAACATTTCACCAGAAAAAAAAAGTTTATCAGTTGGTAATCATATTTTTCTCGATAAATCGAGTTTCTTACTTGGCTTGACAAACTTAATTTATCAGTGTACACTGGGTTAATCAGCAACAATAAAGTTTACTGAATTACCGAGCATCGGACTTGCCATAAACGTGACGACTGTTCTAGAATATTGTTGAAGATCGTGTTGCTGATATTGGCTATTCAGTTTTCGTCATAGATACAGAAAACCCAAAATAAAACGTTAAACCTAAGCAAACCCAGGAATAAATTATACAGAATATTAATTTTAATATATAATTATCTAAAAGCATTGCATTTGAAGGTCTCCTTCAATGTCAACGTTGTTATTATTGCAAATTAGGTACCAAGGTAAAGAGATGAATACTTACAGCAATTGTTGCAAAATAATCCACACTCAAATCTCCCAGTAACAAATGGACATCCGCTATCGAGCCACTGATTTTAAATACTTTTGACCTGAACCACATCCGTGGACATAAACTATAGTGAGCCTTATATAAAAAACGCCAGGACAAATTAAATAGTTCAGCTTGCAGGGTAGACAAAAGGAAACGTCGTCCTGTCGTTTCAATTCCGAGAACTTAAAAAGATCTATACGCTCACGCCTTGACGCCGAATGAATTTATAAGTACTAAGAATGAGTATAATTTACACCAAATGCATGAATAATAGTGGAAAAGGACGATTATATCCACAATATCTCATAAATATGCATTTGAATTCTCATCATTAATTCTTAATTGCAGTTGGTTTGTGTATAATACGTAAAATGATAGCATTGTATTTCTATGGAGCAATATATGATTGTTATTATTACATACACAGTTTCTTTTGTATAATATTTGCACCATCTATTGTGGACTCCACTCTTTCTGATGAGCAATGTGGGTGAAAGATTCATAAAATCGTAGAGGTGATATGTGGTCAGATCTTAAATATGAGCTGTTGAGGGAACGCCCACTCTCATATGACTAGAGACAAGCTAATCTCTTATTTCAGTACCTTTATATAAGGTTTCCTTTATTTTGCAGACGTTTTCCTTCATTCAATTGACTGGTCTACTGGTCTACTAGTTAAAAATGTGAAACATGATTGTAGTAGGGTTATAAATAAGAATCCTATTCTAGAAGTTTGAGGAAGAAGGTTTGAAGATAAGGTTCAAGGTCATCCTGAGGCAAAAAATATGCAATGCTCAGATTTTGTTGAAACTGGTTGCAAATTATTGCTCTGGTCATGCTGAAGCGAAAAATGCATTTTAATTCTTTGGTGACAGCTCTGTGTACAATTTGAGGTCAAATTTTGGTGACCTCTATAGACTATAGAACCTTGTTACATTTTGCCCACTAATTACGAAACCAAATGCCAAACATTGTAAAATAAGGCAAGACAAACAATTTGACACCAGTTTACCCCCAGTATGACCTTGAACCTTAATAGGGCTGTACCTCTTTAACTAAAGGTATAGACAAACTATACTTTTTTATCCTTATAAAGAGACAAATACGTTGGTGCACATTGAAACACATTTAGACTTGATATCAAATTTACCCCTGTACTAATTTTACCCCCTTATTTTGCAAAGTTTCCCACATTTCCCAGAGGTTGGACCCAAAAATTGTGATTCAGCACCCTTCAAACTATAGAAAAACGGCTTCAAACCCTTCTTCCCCAAACTTCTAGAAGAGGATTCTCATTTATAACCATACTATTGTCGATCTTAAAAAAATCGAAAGCGGTGTTGGGTATGTAAACACTATTTTCCGTCAATTTTATTTTGCTCTTGCTTTTTCCTTTGTTATGACGCAATACGAAGGTTAATTTTAAAACCCTGTCGGGTCAGGATTCAAGTTCTCATTCACATACAAAGGGGAAATTTGAAACTCTTATGTACTTCGAATAATACCCTATCGTGGCTCTACATGCGATTGCACGTATTTGTTTTGTTATATGTAATAAATATATATTCTCCATTATTTTTTATTACGTTTTTTTGTTTAAATCTTCATGAGATCCTTATCCTCTTTTAGGATGTAATACTAACTTTTCCACATCAGAAATTTTAAAGGTGATTTTGATAACCGCTATCATTTTTGTTTCTAAGTTCATTGATATGTTTAACGAAAAGCCTATTTACTAATATTATATTGTTTGTTCTTTTTTGGTTAGTTTGTCCATATATAGAGTAAATGTTTGTGTCACAGTGCATCCAAAGACCACCAGTATGTATTTTATTGTCTCTTCGTATCTCTCTTTCAGAATATCTCAATCCGCAGATAAGATTGGCCCATATACTGTACTTAGGTCAACGATTCGATGTAAAAAATCTCACATGTTTGAGGTAAGTTGGAGGACCAGGCATGGATCACGAAATGCTCCTGTAATTTCGTGATACAAAAAGGCCTCGTCTCCCACACGTGTGATTTTAATAATGGAGCAAACCTCGGCTTTAACTCTTATGTAGCGCTTTATATAAAGGTTTCAAGGCGCTGTAATGTTGTCTTTGATACGCTGCCATTCGGGGAATAGTCTATGGCAAGCTAAAAAGGTAATAACGTATTGCTCACAACGCGTGATTCAGAAAAGTCAGAAAAGTAAAAAAGCAACTGTTTATATAGCAACGCGTTGCTAATAAACGACAACACAATTGCTTTCATTAGCAACGTCTTGTTTTTTCTCCTTTGTGATTGGAGGCGGTAGCAACGAGTTGCTTCTTTATTTCCTGATGGTTGGATAGCAACTTGTTGATTTTATTCTTTTTGATTGGTTGGCTTAGCAAAGTTAGCGAAGCGGTTTTTGTTCACCTTTCTAAATGTTGACTAGCAACACATGCTTTTTGAAAGCAAACGGGTACTTTATAGCAACGCGTTGTGCTAATGAAATCGACGCGTCTCTTAAGTTACTGTCAGAACCGCAACACGTTGCTTTTGACTTTTCTGATGGCTGGCTAAGCAGATGAAAATTGTCGACTCGTTTTAAGAATGTCAGAAAGCAAACGCGTGCTTCGTTTGACTTTTCTGATTGGCTGGCTAAGCAACGCGTTGATTTTCAAAGCAACGCGTTGTGAGCAATACGTCTGCTATAACCTTTTAGCTTGCCATAATCGTCAGAATCATTTCGCTTCATTTAGGTTCCGGACAAGCGCACTTGCCTTATCAGCACTTAGAAAAATTGTAATATTCCCCATATACAGTTCACAGAATTTCTCGTGGTCGAATAGGCAATTGAAGTTAAGTGTCTTGCCCATTGCTCACGGACACACGTTGAGTGCCATGGGCAGCGGGGCTCGAACTCCGCGATAATACAATATACATAGTCTTATGATCATGAGTCTGCGCTTTGTCCGTTGCGTCACACGTGGTTACTCCCTTAAGCAAGTGGCGAATTGTGTATTTCTTGTAAACGATATAAATTACAGCAGAGTGGAATGTGAGACACCATATTCTAGAACATTTGCTCATAAAACCAACCGTGATCTGAATCAACTGAATTTTGAAATAAACTTACCATCAAATATCTATGAAATAAAACAAAACCAGAAGGTGGCCAAGTCAAAAATTAACCATTAAGCATTATATTGTTTCTACAAAGGTTTAATTTAGGAATGCATATCGCTTTTTAACTTTTCAAATTGTAAACCTGATATGGCACTAATGGAAACCAACACGAACTGGATTCGGAAGGAAGATCTCTTTTAGTCTTGATCCGTTATTACCATCAATATGCACCAGATAGACACGCGTGGTGGATCTTTTTTGGAGCTGCGAAGGCAAGCTCTACAACAACGCAGAAACTCTGTTCATTGCGTAGTGATTCGTTGCGTTCGTTACGGTAACATTAAGATGATATATCCATTGATGCTCAGTTACAAGCTGTCCCGGTAATTTATTTCCAATCGTCACGAACACGCTTATTGTTCGTCGTTTTCGCCGTTACAATACAAAAAAAAAACAACAACAACTAGCGAGTTGGGTGGACGCTGTTTCGTCGGACCTACCAAGTTCAAAATTACTACCGCGCGAGGTATATAATAAAAAATATTACAACTGTACACTATTACTGTGATAAAAACATCACACTCGTCGTAGCGATTCATTACCGCCAATTGGAAAATTGATTCTATTTATTCTTAGCAACGTACAACTTTTGAACCAAATAACATACCCGACGATTGTTCATACTTGTCTAAGGATCATTTTATAAAGTCGACGGTCGCCAGGAGAAATCGACGACAAAGTGCTTTTTGCATGCTGTTATGTTAACGTATGCTGGACACTTCCGGTGGAAGGTCAAGTCGGCAAACAAAACAATTCGCGACACCAATTCGGCAACCATTTATATGGGGAGTCTTTTGCACGCGTGAGCTCGCGTCGGAAATATTGCTTGTCTCATTATTCTGTTCGTCTTTTATCTTGTTAAAACTTTGGTGTATTATTGTAAATTCATTACACCTAGGGGGATTACGCCGTTATCTTTACGGATCGCTTTGTTTTTCGTAATAAAAAATACCACGAATCTAACTGTTGATAACAAAGGATACAGACTTAGTGCTATGTCAGGTATCACCTCATTTCCTTGTGTACAATTTTGGTGTATTATTGTAATTTTACACAATAGGTTAGGCATTTTTTAACGGTCGTTTTGATAATAAAAAAGACCAGCGAATTCTAACTTTGTACCAAAGGGATACAGAATTATTGCTTGTGATGTTCCTCTTCCTTGTGTACAATTTTGGTGTATTGTAGTAATTTACGAATCATTACCCTGTTAAATCTTGGGCTAAATGATGTTTTGCTTGGATGTTATGAGCAAAATTGGGAAAATGGCCCCATTTTGGTCGACCAACATTAATTGAAACTCCACAACCTCACATGCTATTGGGTCATTCGAAGCTACCGAGACATTCTCGGTCTTGTTAAATAATGTATTAAAAATATGGCATTGCTATTTTGATATATATGCAACTATTACCAGTGTACATTTGTCCATATCCGTCATGATTTAATTAGACAAAAGATGTAATGTAAAATTAAAAAAAATGCTACAAATGAACAAATTTACGGAACATACACGCAACGTAGATAGAGGACATTAATAGGAGTTTGATGTGAAGAGAGGGGTCCCACACATTTTGGTCAAACCAGTAAAATACATGAGGTCGACCGTAAAGAAGGCAGAAAACAGGGAAAAGTAGGCGAAAAGAGAAGTGAAGAAGGAAGAAAAAAAGGGAGAGGTAAGGGAAATAAAAGATTGTCGTGGTACTTATACCCCAGGATCTTGTGAACTTGGAAGATTGGGTGGTTGTCAATTGTAGTAATATTATTATGATATGGTTGTAGTTTTAGAATAACATGTAACTAGTTTTTGAGATGTGGAGTGTATGCTTATTGCACGGAACCAATCAGTGATTTTTGTGAGTTCATGGTTAATATATATTACAAAGGAAGGTTAGGTTGAGACTGATGTGGTGTCGTCGGCAAAAAGAATAGTAAGAATGCGATTTAATGTTTTAGATGTGTGTGCAATGTAAACGATAAGAAGTAGCAAGCCCAGTATGGAGCCTTGTGGAACTGCCGCACTTTTTTCTGTAGTGGTTTGTGGAGGTGGGCTGGAACGTACCATAACGATTAAGGGAGTCTGTGAGGTAATTTCTGAATCATGTCGCGACATGCTACAGATATCTGGCAGTTCGGTTTTTCCATATGAACTGCCAGATCTGTACACTAATTTTTGCTGTTAATTGTTTGATCCAGTTGTTCTATTCCAATAAACTTGAGAATGTTAAGGCCGGTTGAAAGGAGATATAGTCCCCCGGAGATATAGCCCGGGGGATTGTGGGTTCCTAGGGCCAGGGGTCCTTCTGACCCCATGTCCCTAGGAAAATGCCCTAAAACCGGAATACAAAACCGAGCGGTCCTCCGGACAATGGATTCCAGGGTCAGTGGTCTTCACACTGTGGACCCCTGTTCCTAGGCATAACAGTCCTTGCTTTAATGTTGCTAGTTTTTATACCCGACCATGGCATCCAGGTCAATAGTCTTCACCCGTGGACCCCTCTCTTAGAAATAGTAGTCCTTACTTCAATATGAGTTTTAGGTTTTTATATATTTAACCGGACTATAGTTTCTACTCGGACTATC
>JAMKCH010045469.1:0-18212 GCA_023653785.1 Ophioderma brevispina | reverse complement strand
AATTCATTTTCACAGCGAGGATCAAGTGCAATTTAAGGAAGACACCGAACAAATATTTTCCGACAAAATTTACCTTGTAGACATACAATGAGGCCCACACCCGACCCACAATTTGCGACAATTTAAGACCAACTCAAAGCAATAGGGCACTATTTGAGAATTAAATCTAGCTCGCAAAATCCCAGGGGGGCACTTCAAGGTGGATATGATGCACGAACATGGACTTTCAAAATGCACCTAAACATGTATTTTTCATGACTAAACCGAACTAAAACATACCCTAAACAAGTATTTTGATCTGTTTTTGCTACCCAAAACAAGCAAGCAATGATTGTGTCGTATATACCCTCGTATTCTTGCTTTGCTTTACTTCTGACGGTTCGATTACAATATTTTTAATGATTTTGATCCCGGCTTAATGAGATACCATAAATGTTTACATCACACTCTGAGGTTTAGAAAAAAAACATACCTTTTTTCCATATTTTGCTGTACGCACGTACATCGCCTGGTGGAAAAAAAGGGACCCTTTATAAGCGTTTCTTGTTTTCAAAATCTCCAAACATGTAATCTGAAGGGCATCACATTATTTTCAGCATTTTCTAAGGAAGCACCAAACATTAATACAAAAATTAGCTTGCAATATTGCTGAATATTTATATGATGGTCATATGGCCACACCATAAACATATGTCTGTAATTAGTGCTCCACCTCAAGATAAAAAGCCCATCATTTTTTTACCAAATGTTTTAAAACTACCAAAAATAATGTCATACTGCATACCATGATATTAAAGGGGCATTTTGTGATCCTCAGCCTTGTCCCCCAAGTCACTTCAAGAAATTGAGATTTTTATATCATCTTAACCGTTGGGGGATTTTAATCAAATCTGGCAGGCCACATGGGGTTTAGCAAATTGCAGCAACACTTTGAGGGCCTTTTGCACAGGCTACATTTGCTAAGGACACTGCACTGATGCTGAATTCACTTTACAGTACATACACACACCATTGGGCGTTGATTGCAAACAGGTGCCAATATGGGTCCTGCAATTCCTTCAGACCCCAAATTCAAACATGAATACCACCATTTTCTACAATTTATGTCACTTCTATGCCTATGTATTGAAAGGCCCAACCACGCATTGAGTCTTTAGCCAAGTTCCGTTCCTCCACATATACTATTTTATACCTGATAACTTACTACATGACATTAAGTCAAATAATTTAAAATTCACAGGTGATTTTTTGCTAGCACAACTTCATCAAAGTGGAGCTGTCATATTGCATGTTTATAAGTCAGACAGGCAATGCAGTCTAGATCTAGCTTAGAATGCGCTAAAATTAACTTACACCCATCAGATTATTTTTTGTGTTATTAATTCTGAACTCTTCTGGTTTTTTTAATTCATGTTTAGTGGTTCTTCAGTTACTCCAGATGCTAAATGAAAATGATGCATATTTTAAAGGGGGATGGCTCAATTAAGTATATATAGTTTTCATTTGATAGACTAGCTTCCACCCCAAACCCCATCTGTCAAGCTTTGCACTGAATCTTCAACATGTTTGATGTGAGAGCTAAAACATATTTGTAATTAATCCCCATAAAGAAGTCTCTAAAATGATGTTAGTCAACCAAAATAGCCCACATTTTGCTCTTTACATCCAAACTAAACATCTTTAAACCCATAAGAGTTCACGGGTAACTTGAGAAAAATAGGTAGCTTTGACCAACTTCCAGTAAAATGTGGGGTTCTGGGGACGAGGCTATTAGCGATCGGACAACGGACCTTTAAATTCTTGCTTTTCGGCTGTGCAAAAAAGTGGAAATTCTCATGTACCAAAAAATAATCTGCACTCGCACAACCAAGTGTGGGCAAACAATTTCATGTTGGGAATAGACCTGTATGTGGTCTAATGACCTCAGCAGGGGTTCAATTTCCCCATTACAATGCATTATGGGCATTGGTTCAAAACCTACTCTGGCACATACAGTAGGCAAAACAAGACTCCCACTGGATGAAAAGAGGGGGTATACTATCCAGCTGTTTCAGAAGACTAACCATTACTCTTGATCTAATCACGTTGGACTACCCCTCCACCCAATCAATGACTGCCTTATATCTGCTAAGACCCCTGGCCGGCGAGATTAGCTAGATTTTTCCTCCAGGCACGGGAATTCAAAACATGTTTGCAATATCGGGTTTATGCTGACTACGCATGCCTGCCCGGTTGCAGTTTGGCAGGCCGGTTTTGAACACACGCAGTTTGTATTGATGGAAGTATAATGCCGGTTCAATGACATGCCAGATGAATTTCTTTTCTGAAATGATGGTTTGTATTGGATTCGTTTCTGAACAGTACCGACGATAAGTATTAAACCACCACAAGCACACATAAATAAGGGGGTTAATCTACTATCTTTTACTGCAGTGTGGATTGATAGAAGGTGCACATAATGAAGTATTTCGAATACCATGTACAGACGTATTTATATACCAAAGATGGGTTTTTTTTCTGACACTGTATAGTCATTATTTAATGTACAGATATTTTAGCAAATTTCACGTTTGAGGAAACTGCAAGGGAATTTATTTCATGCACATTATAATGCAACTGTTTAACACAAGGGATATGTTTTCATGTTTTATCTTCACATTTCCACTTGCAATATTTGTGAAAATAAAACCCTGCAAAAATACCATGTATACCAGGATTTAAATAAGTAACAATTACCATGAAATAGTCCAAATGTAATATCTGACATTTCAGCACATAACAGCAGATTAGGATGCTTCCACATATCTGGGATGCTGCAATAAGTAATTTAAAAATTAAACCCTGTAAAAATTTCCAAGATATAGAGCGTGCTTGCAATTGCTTGAAATATGTCATATAATTTAGACTTTGCACATTCAGTTATTGCAAGACAGTATCTCAACATCCTGATCTTCTACAAATATAAGATGCATAAACTATACTGTATAGTGGGAATTTTTTGTGGGTTTGTTATTTTCACACTTTTCAGAGCGAACAATTTAACTGCAAATTTTAAAGGGCTTTTAAAGCCTGCAGAAATATCCATAGGATTTAATGGGCAGGTGTTCAAAACTATGACAAAATTGTTAAAAACTATAAAATTGCAAAACATTTATGCTGCAAAAATATTCTGCTATGAAGTAGACAAACAGTGACTGTCTTCTGATGCTCCTGATTGAGGTCGGACTATTCACCAGTGTCTGGCATCATATGGATAGGCTGGCATCAGGTTGACAGTGATCCATTTGAATCCAATCTACCTGTTCCCAAATGAAATACTTGGAAATTTGTCACCTGTTTTATTCCTGGTGTTGTTGTGTACAGGTGAATGCACTGGTGACATTTAAGAAGGTGCTACTATGGTTAAATGCTATGTGCACATGTAGGATACAGACTAATGCAGTACATTTTTCAATGCTCATTTTTACTAGCTTTTCACTTCTAGAATATAATTCTGTAATTACTCTAATACATTCTAGCAGGACCACTAGTTTTGGAGTTGAATTATGGTTTAAATTGGTATGTCAGCTAAATTGAACATTGAATCATTCAAAGAGAAATGCTTAAAGGTGTATCTCATGATCCTAACTCATTTATTTTTGGGTATGATTAACTACATGTAGATATCCTCAAGAAAAGATTATTTCCAAAATTCCAGTTGATTCTAATGTTGCATTTCGATGTTATGAGCAAATTAGCATATTGCACTGCTCCATAGACCCATGTGTTGTAATTTAGGCCAACGGAATTTGATTCTTAGTTTCCTGTTGGAGATTTTTAAAAGGTGACAAGGTCCAATTTCATTATTCATTATTTACTGTCATTTCATTATTTACTGTCATTTCATTATTACATCTAAAGGCATCTTGAATACACTAGTAACCTTATATTTATTACATAAAACAAAGTTTCCAAGTGCCTAATTAATAAAACAGGGGTATTTGCAGGTTTATTTCTTTACAAGTTTAAAAATCAGTTCAAGCATTTTGCTCCCAGTATTATGACAAGCGCTGGGAGAATCAAGACAAAAATCTGGAGGAAATTCATTTATGGTATACTGTGACACCCCTACCAAGTTAACTGCTTAAAATGAACAGGAAGGGATGCTTGAATATTTTGAACAACGTTTTCAAGAAAAAAAAATCACAAAATAATGACAATATTTGCCCCCAGAGCAAATCTGATGTGCACTCCAACAGGAAACTAAAGAATCAAATCCCTTGGCTTATGTCCATCAAGGACAGAAAATACAAAAAAATACAGCAAGTAACTTGCGTCATCCCCCTGCATGGCAAGATGGCAGTCTGAAACATGACTTCAGATGACCTTTGACCTGGGTCATGGACCTTTTGACATCATCCACCTAAGAACCCCTATGGCACCTTAACCCCAAAGTTAGTGGTCTAAATCGGACTTCTTAAACTTTTCGAAGGAGAAGATGCGAAAAAAGAAAAAATAACGCGGCTGTGGATCAAGAAATGCCCCTCTAATATCTCTAAGCTAAACACAGACAATGGTAAATTTTCCAAAACTGTCTAATCATTTTCTCTAAATTCAAACTTGATAACTTAAAGGCCATGGGCCCGATCGCTAATACCTCGTCCCCAGAACCCCAGATTTACCAGAAGTGGTCAAAAATTTTGATTATCAGAAGCTACTATTTTTCTCCTATGCCCTGTGAAATCTGAGAGCTAAAGAAGGTTTGGTTTAGAAGTTCTGAGCGAAAATGTACTGCATTTTGGTCGACCAAAATATTAACTTTACACAGTTACTCTATGGAGCTTACAAAATCATATTTCTAGTTCTCACCTCATAACGGATTGAAATGTCGGGCGAAACTTTATACGCAAAGGGTTTTGGGCCAAAGGCCATTCTATCAAGCATGGAAACTTTATCTACTTAAATTCGGGCCATCCACCTTTAATAATTCTGGTATGGCAAATACATATTGAAATCAGAACGACCCCTGGGAAGTAGAATGATAGGTAGGTCTAAAGGGGACTATTTTTCCCTGTTGAGAAAAAAATATTAGTTTATTCTGAATTTTTACCTATGTTTGGGTGGGATTATCTACCTTGCATATGCAAAGTACTTTGTATAGCATTGGATTTCTTTTAAGTACCAGTCCTTCTATTTTTCTCCACGTTAACAGAATAACAGATTGTAGATGCACCTGCTTTGTGTTAAGTGCGGTGTTACGATAGTCTTGGGCCCCCCTGATTTACCAGGAAGTAGTATCGATTTTGAATCAGATGAAAGGCCGTATTTTTATCATAGTCGTCCTGAAATTTAGCCCTCAAATCCATTTAATTCCCAAGATATACAAAAACGCCGTTTTAGTGGTTTAACCATCATATTAGCACAGTATTAATAGGGCATTTGCAACATGCATTATTGCGTCTACCATCAAAACCGCAAGTTTGTTTCCCCGGTACTTGATGGGGTGTTGTGCAAGTGAACGGATCTCATATCAAGTGTGAGAACAAATACACATAAACGGAACAAGCACTTTAATCTGGTGATATTTTGCACTCCCTGTTATTAGAATATATTCATAGGGGTGGTCGGTAAAGAGGCTGAAAAAATTAACTAGCTTGATCTAAAAGGACATTGATGTTGCTGAGTGCCCAATTTCTTTTTGTTAATCACAAGAATGTGACACGAACACTTAGTTGACTACATTTCAAAAGCATATATTCACTAAACTGAGGTATTATGCTAGATTCATGTATACCTCGTATGTATCAGCGTACGCGATTGGTCAATACGCGTCATGTGACCATGTGTAAATTACCGTTTATACATGATTGCCGATACGAACGCCGAAAGTAGTCAAAAATCATGCAATTTCAGACTGAATTTGATATGTAATGATTTAAGTTTGTAAGTAATAGTTAGTAAAAAAGTACGGTATACATGAACGGGGTTCATTCATAGTATTTTGGGTATGAACGTTGTTTATGCCCTCGGGCAAGCCGGGCATAAACAAGCGTTCATACCCAAAATACTATGAATGAACCCCTAATGTATAAAATTGTCAACATGTCATTTAAAGAAATTCTTTTAGGTGATTTTACTTGCAATATTTGTAATAGGAAGAAATATTGCTAATATCAAATAGCAAGGAAACACAAGGGGCACAGCTAAAGGGGTGGATTTTCCCCTGAAATACATTTTATTGAAACAATAATAAAATAAATTTATGAAACAAACTTGAAATATTAAATTCCTTTGAGTCACTATCAAACAACAGATACAAACTCATCACAGAAAACCTGATATTTGCTTTTAACTGGAGGGCTACAGCACTTGATAAACCCTGTGCTTATGTATTCAAAGGTGTGTTGTGTAGTTTTCCATAAGGGTGCACATACTTGTCATATATTTGACACTGTGTAAATAAGAATTCTTCTTTGTTATGTTGGTATATGACTATAGTTCAAATAAATGTCCCATTTTTCCTGGGTAATTTCTCTTCAAAAGAGGTGGATATGTGTTAATAATTGCCTATTCAAGTGCTCGACAGCATAAAGTTCTATTACGATAACGGAAACAAAATTTGATATTTACAAAGGAAAAATATGGATACTGTTACAAATACTATGCCGATCTGAAGTACTGGTAATATGGCAGCACATTGTGTTTTAATAATTCTTTAGGTCTACATGTAGAAGTCTTTGTGATTACAGCTCAGTGTACTTCGGGTACAATTAACTATGTTTTTGCAATTTTATTCACAATCCACAAGCTCATTCTAGTTGAAATCCAGACAAAGTATAGTAGTAGTAGTAGTAAAACCAAACTAATGATTATTACATTTTGTGCTTTGAAACATGATAAAAAGGTATATGAATGTAAAAATTATTCATGTATAGAAGATTTGACATGCTACCTCCTCAGAAGTGCAAGAAAGTATTCCAATCCATACCAACTATGTCAACACATGTCTATTTGTTATTTTCTTTACAAGAGCCTGTCTGTCTGACCTTCTCTCACCCTTGTGATCTCACCTTTATTAAATCCAATCATTCTGGTATTTGCATAGGATGTTTAATCTCCTTAAATTTTGCAATTCTGTGATGACTGCTTATTGTGTTATGGTTTCAGCATAATGCTAGCTGCTGTTCACTAACACTCATTATTCTCTTGAATGTTTTGCCAGTACTAGAAATAGACTGGGGCAATAGGACCAACCCCTTTACCCTGTGGCACTCAGCAGGGAAGGATTTGTGGTGTCTGGTTTAGTGAATGTATCAGGTTTAAACAAACAAGATTTCACTTTTAAGAATAAAACTCAACCTGAAAGGGTTCAAATTAGAAGTTTATTATCATTTAAAATTATAGTTTATACTTGCCTTTTGGAGTCCACTCAAAAATTTTGATATGATTGGATCATTCCAACTGACTTTTGTACACTATTATATTTAATATTGGTCACAGGCTATTTTGGAAACACTCAAAGATATTTCAAATGGCTTGCATTACATTAGGATCGTGTTTCTGCTTCTTTTTATGATTAATCTCAACTTGAATTTTTGTGTTAAAAATTGATTTTTTTTTTAAGAACAGGTGTTTAGGGCAATATAGATCTAGGATATGGGAAACTAAACATGTTTTCTAAAAGGTCATCCCTGGTGTAATGGTGTCAATAACATGTGTTGTACTGTGAGAGCAATATAACTATCAAGCTTAAGGGCTACTATTTTGGCAATATGTTATGCACTTTGTGAGAACAATACTGCTTGTATAGGTCAACCTCTATTTACAGCATATTGCCCATGCACCCAGTACCCATTTAAGCTTAAATACTCAATATGCTGAAGAATTCAGAGCCTGAATCTCTTTCTCTTATAGATGATTCCTATGATTGTGAGGTTGTCCATATTTCCAGAATTGTAGCCTGTGACATGATCATATCAAAGTAAGTTGTGGTATCAACTACCATGTAAGACTATAGGAACTTGTTGAAGCTGCCAACAATTAAATTATTTACAAACTTAACATTACTGTTGAATGGTATTATCAACAGAGCTATAACAAGTATCGTTTAGCTTATAACAATGATTTAATGACATTTGTACTCACAACATTAAAATGCATCACAAATACAATTGTATTTGCAAAATTCTGCAGTCATCCTCATGGTGATAACATGGACAGTGATTACAATTTTTTCGGAACCAATTTAGAATATCAAGCTTGGTGAGGGCACATGTGGTTCAGTGGACCCGCACGCGAAAGGTTGTGGGTTTGAGCCCCGCTGTGGCCAATGTGTTTCGCCCTTGAGTAAGGCGCTTTACCTCAATTACTCCTCTCTACCCACAATCATGGAAAAAAATTGTTGGAACACTTTGTCCGATTTAGGGAAAGAATTGACCCCCTCTCCCCCAAGGCAATGTTGATCCAAGTCATGTTGTTAGCAGCTTCACAAGGTCCCCTAACATTGATTGATGGGGGGTGGGGAAGGATATGGTAAAGGGAAAGACATCTGCTTTCTAATGAAGAATGACTTACCCAATTCCGATCTCAGTTGCGAACATGGGGATAGTTCAAATATATTGCATAAAGTGTACCAACTATTTTTTTCCATGATTGCAGGTGTATGAATGGGTAATGGCATTATTCAATGTCAGAACGGTAACAGACTTGCTGTAGAGGTGGTGTAGCAATCCACATACAGCAATATTATGCCCAATCGCTTTGAAAGAGAGATGGGCATGCCATACCTGCGTATACAGGTCCGTCCTCTTTACTTTTTTATCAACCTTGGTGTTATTCTAAAAGATGCAATGTACCAGTTCCTTTTGAAATTCCAACAACAACAACAAAATAATATTAAGCTTGCAAATGAAATAATTGTTGAGTAACTTCTCGGGTTCCTATAGAACCTGAGAAGTCATAATCATAGCTTACCACAACTCGGCTGTTCTGGTCACATCACGCACTGTCTGTACATTTGTTTAGGGGGACGGGAAGTGCAAATAATCTGGAAATATGGACAATCTCAGAAATACACACAGGAACCACCAAATACGCACAAAAATATAGGCCTACATATGCACAATGTAACAAAGATTGACACGCCAATGTACAAACAGCTACACCATTTTAACAGAGATAACAAATTTCCCACATGAATTATAGCCTATGGCCCCATCATTTTGACAGTTCTCTAATTAAGCCCTACAGTGTAGTATAGAAGTATTTTCAACCCATAGGGTAGTATGCATTGGCGCCTTTCAACTTGAATTCAAACCACTGTAATGTACAGTGCTGTCAAAACTGAAAAAGAAGTCTATTGAGTGTCTAGTCTATATGAAATTACTATTATGACACAATATTTGGGTGCCTCAAAAATCTCTTGTTGCACCTTTAATATTTAGAAGCTTCAATTCAACTGGCTACTGAAAATGCTGTATCGCAGTCAGTGTTCAGGGGTTAAGAAATATTCTGTACCAAACTAAACACAGACAAATATACATAAAATGCACACATAGACACATGTACATGTACAGACACAGATATCAGACACAGATATCAGGTAGACCTATAAACAGACCAGGGGTATGATTGAGTTTTGCAAAAAAAATTTAGTTAAAAATCCTGAAAAACAGTGTAAAATTGACCTAATGCTTAGAATCAGGCTGAAATTAAATAAAGTTGCAGAAATTTTGAAAATAAAAATCCTGAAGAATCACACCTCTGACACACACATGCAGGCATACACACACACGCACGCACAAACTAACAGAGCCTTGTAAATTGAGTCAAACAAGAATTGTGTGTGAGCGTCAGTGCGTAACTATACACACAAGGTCACATGCTCCGACATTCAATGGATTGGTAACTGTTGACTGTGCATATGTCAATTATATTTTGTCACTATTTTGCACAACAAGTCACGCAGTACACCATTATCCATAATACAACGGCATCATTATACCATTCCTGTAAACCCATCACCCATTTTTAAAATGTAAAATATGTCTTTATTTGCTACTATTCTGCATACAATCACATACATGAATGCAACCATGTATGCACTGCATACACACATACAAGCACGAACACATACACACACACATCAACAGCTAACACTTTTATAGCAGAAGTATATTCTTCCTAAAGCAAGTCTATACTGAGAATTATAAAGCAATTACTCAATAATACCTCACAGACTGTGTGTGTGTGAGCCTAATCAAGCTAACTCACTACACTAGCTGCATGCACACATCACCTTTACATGTACATAGTAAAATACCTGTCACAGTTGAACGAGGATTCACCGAATACTTGGCCAATTGCCGTTGCTGAATATACTGCTTGAATACATAAAGTTGAATACACTGCACAGATTTAGTCCGCTCATTAAATTTCCATGGTAACTGTGGTCCCAAGGACCCGAGGAAGACCAGCTGAGCCTCCGCTGCAAACTCTATTGAATTCTACAGGTTGAAAAGCAGAGAGAGGTGTGAAAGCATGGTGAAAACAAGTTCACAAGATCAGAGGCAGGTGACACAAAAATACTACACACACTTATTTTTAATTTGAAATATTTTTAACAAATCTGCTGAAATATATCAAATTCTGCATTAAAATCTGATGAATGCTTTCTTAGTTGACATAACTGCAATTTTATACAAATCAAGGTATGTAACATTCAAATAATTAACCAAATTTCTGAATACATCAAATTAATATTAGCTGTGAAAATTTTGGGAGGTAAAAATAGAGCCATTTTGAGCCCAGCCCTGGAGGGTTGACACAGCAATTTCTACAAAGATATCAAGCCACTAGTTGCGTCTCAATTCTTCACCTTAGAGGGTGAATACCAACACATATACAGAAGTAATATAAGACCTGTACTGCCCTCCAGGAATACACACACTGAAATGACTGTATGAACCATATGCCATTATGTCTGGCTATATAGCGAGCCCTGTTATACCTGACGCATATTCACCTGAAGTTATGTTCTAGTGTCGTCAGTTGTAGTCCTAATTTGAGACCATTATAGTCTTGTGTTATCATGTATCCAGGAAAGACCATTCATAAATACACACATTATCACAACATACAAAAAAAGTTGAGCGTGAGGGGCTTTTTTTTAAACTTTTTACAATCATTAACTTCATTATAAGCGTTTGAGATTTCAAGAAAAGCTGTTGTCTGATTAGTTGACGTGATTTAGGGAAGTTTAATAAATTTGTTAGTTGAAAGTGCTCATTTGTGGAGAGCAAAATTTGGTAATAAAAGTAGAACGTCTAACATTCTAATCAAGGGCCGAACGGCCAGGATTTTGAATTTTATTTAGTAGTTTTTTATTCTTTTCATTAAGTTTTTGTAAATCAACATTTTTTGTTGTGAAAAGAGATTCTTTTTGATAATAAAATTGCAACTTTGTTATTCCTACTTTGTTACGATTTTGATGAATTCAAGATTCATTTACCCCCCCCTCCCAAAAAAAACTCCCTATCAACCAAACCTTGAAAGGTCGGTCCCCCTGAACATTTTTTTTCTTCTTCTTTCTTCACTTCTCTTAGTGTTTTTTTTACTGTAGGTGCAACTTTTCTCTGGTGTGGCAAAAAAACTCAAAACGGCCCTCCCTGGGATATCAGTATTAAAAAAAAATTTGGTTCTTATCTTTTTTTTTTTTTTTTTTTTTAATTTTTTAGGTTTTTTCTTTTTTTAAAATTGGTTTATGAAAAAAAGGTGTTTTTGAAACAACTGGCCTTTAGTTCTCTTCACACAGTACGGTATTCAAAGTTGTGAGCATTATTCCGATACACCAACTTTCTCACGTAAGTGAAACAGGTGGAATCCCTCATGGTGTAAACACTTGCCCACTGTTTTATGAAGGAGCAGCACAGGGCTTGTCTGAAAATCACCTATAACACACCTACAATGTTTAGCACTGTAGTAGTAACCTGATAATTTTGATTATTTTAATTTTAAAGGGCCTTGGTCTGATCGCTAAAAGCTCGTCCCAAACCCCAGATTTTACTGGTGGTGGTCAAAATTTAGTATCTGAAGAAAGCTACATTTCCTCATTTACCCGTGGGAAATCTTCGGGATAAAGGATTGTTCTTGGTTTGGATGTTATCTAAGCAAAAATGTGCAGCCATTTTTTGGTCAACCAATATGAATTTTACCGAGTACTTTATGGAGCATTAAAACGACGTTTTTTCCTTCTCCATCAATTGGTTGAAATTCAGCACACAAAACTTTAGAGTTTGAAGACTAAAAAAATGATCTCTCTCTGAAGAATTTTGATTTTCACCAAGATTTTGGATATGACTTGTTCTACTGAAAACATCCATGATCCCCATGCATAATTGCCAACAGAGAATAATGGTTTCTGCACAACCCTCGAGAAACACACAAAGTGATAACTTTCTGTACTGTAACTTTATACCTCCCCTAAGCAGACAAAAAAACACTAGTGTTCTAATTAATGCAAGGAATCTCACAATTGTTCTTGACAGCTGATTATGCAGCTAGCTATAGCTAAAGACAATTTTTCACTGAACAAAGTAAGTAAAAATATATAGAAGCTTATAGAGCAGGTAATTCATGCAAGAAACTAATCAGTATCTGTCATATCATTGAAAAAAATAATTGGTACACTTGATACAATAGGTTGAACCATCCTTTGCTCACAACGAGATCTGATTGGCATCTATGTTCATTAGAAAGTCAGTGGTCCTTCCCCCTTACAATCTCCTTCCCACCCCCAATCAATCAAATGTTGAGGGACCTGGTGGCGTCTGCTGACAACATGACTCGATCAACATTGCTTGGGGAAAGGGGGCAATTGCCTTTCTTAAAGTGCAACGAGAGATGTCACATATCAGGTGCCAAAAAAATCGAAAGTACGGTTTTTTGCCCTGTTTTAATGTTTTTTCCATCAAAAAATCTCCCCATCTGAAATGATTTGGTACAAAAAATTGTGATATTTCTATTTTCGTATAGAGCCATACAAATACAGCCTGTGTTTTATATTGAATTCTATTACCTCTGCTGGCCCATATATTGAAATGCTGCATTCTGATTGTCGTTTACCGCCATTATTCTGCAATAATGGGTCGCGAGATGCAGTTTTCTCTTATATCATATCGCGCTTTTTCGTAATAGAATAAATCAGGGTTTGCAGTATTATTTAATGGGCTCTAATTTATCCAATGTTCCTCGGCCGTAAAAATAAATAATGGACACGGCTGCGCCTCGGCCATTATTTATTTTCCCGACCATCGGACACATTTCTTCGCCCATAAGGATACTGCATCACCCCTTTATTTCCTTAATATAAGAAATCCAAAATCACCGTTTTTCTTTCTTCAACAAGACATTTTTGTAGCGCAATACTAGGAGAAATATATTGAGTGTCCCCTAAATCTATATGAAATTACTTATGACACATTCTATTCTCTGCTTCCCCTTATTTAATGCTGCTTCTATTGGGTCAGTTAACGGCCCATTATTCTGCAATAATGGGTCGCGAATGCATTTTCTCATTATATCAACGCTGTTTTTTCGGTAATAGAATAGAAATAAAGGGTTTGCAGTATTATTTATATGGGCTCATAATGTATCCTCGGCGGAAAAAAATTAAAAGAATTACCCTCAATTTTTTGTGGAGTAAGAATTTCTGAGTTTTCTGAACTCGGACACATTATTCGCCCATAAGGATACTGCATCACCCATTACTTCTTAAATAATTTGGGTGCCTCAAATCTCTTGTTGCACCTTTCAAAATAGAGAAAGTGTACCAACATTTTTTTCCGATGTGGGTAACTTAGGGTCGCTTTGAACATGGATGATTGGATACACCACACATTTACCTATTATATCAGTTAATAGGGATCACATCATACGGCAAAATGGTCAGAACTTTTGTACCCATTGAGTCTTCGTTTGACGACGCAATTGCTACATCCTGGACTTGAGTGCATTTTTCTCACTCACCGTATTGGCCTCTTTTTGTGATTGTGTGGTATAGGGTAATTATAATGGGAAAAGAGCTATTATTAATTTATACAGGATTTTATACCAAGAACATTGAAGTTAAAAATAGTAAATAAAAAACATTGTAAAAAGGAAAAAAAATAAATGATTATTTTTATGATTTTTTTCCGATGTTCTGGTTACCAAATCCCTTAAAACAGAGTAAGTGGGTTGACTTAGATCTGGCAAATTTAAAACACCTGTGAAATCTATTTGGCCTAATGGAACGTAATGAGTCGCTGTTTGAAACCAGGATTAAACCACTTCAAATTGTTAAACCATGTAAAATAGTGAAAAATACTGTTAAAACATCACACTGTGAAGTACCTACTCATACCTTGCAATGTTTTTTCAGGGGTCACAAATAATTATGCATCAATAATACACACACACATGTATTTCATTTTGATATTTTAATAAATAATACAACAATTTCATGTTACACCAAAGGTTCCCAAGTTCCCAAAAGCGAAAAAAATATTTTGAACTTTGTGAAATCATTAAAAGGATACACTTTAACAAAAATCACTTATATTTTAAGTTGAGTCAAAAGCATCACCCATCCTCTTACTACAAGCTAGCTAGACACATTATCAATACAGCACGTCAAGTCAGTCTACAGTAGATAGCCTCCATTTACATCCTGCTATTTATAATACAGCTAGGCTAGTCTCTTTGCTTGCCATGTCAAACTACAAAATGTACTCTCTTATTTTCACAATGTTTTTACCAAACAGGCTGAACCGTCCCAAAAATTTGTAAGCCATCTTATTTTTGAACACTCATGCTAGAACTGTTGATGGAATTAGGCATTTATCAGATACTTTTGAATTTAACCATTGCAGTCCTGAAGATCCTATACAGTTTTTTTTTTTTTTTTTTTTTTTTTTTTGAGATGGGGGGGGGGGGGTCAATTACATATGAAAGGGATATGGGTGTAAGGCTGGCACTTCCAAACCCAGGGGCATTCGGTGACAGAGACCTAGAAAATAAGGGTCTTTGGTTGACAGACAGCCAAAATGCACCAAAATAAGGTGTTCTTTTTTCAGGTGACAAATTTACCAAATTTTCCAAAAAATGTGGTCTTTTTAGAATTTTTTGCCAAAATTTCCCCCCAAATAGGGGTCTTTGGGTGATAGTGGTAAAATTTTCAAAAAAAATATGGGGGGTCTTGATTTTCAGAAAATATGGGGTTTTTGGGTGACAGAGATACTAAAAATTGGGGTGTTAACAGCCTTGCATACACGTCACTTCCAAGATGGAAGTGCCCCACTTCCAAGATGGAAGTGCCCCTTCCCAGGGATGGCTTCCCATTTAATGACCTGCTGTCATTTGGAAAGCTATCTCAAAAAACACTTGCCTAAGACTAGGCTTGTTTGGACTCATTTGAATGCATTTTTCATACTGATTCTGAATCTGTTCATAAAAGTGCACAATTTTGATTTTTTTTGTAAACCGAACTCTGAGAAATTAGTATCGCCTGAAAGGCCCACATTTGTACAACTCCACAAAATCTCAGCAAGAAATTTTATGCAATTGTTATTCTGAATATGGAATTTTAGTATTGTACATCGTATGAAGTAGAGATCTCCATTTTGACATAACTAGGTTTTCGTACAAGTCATTCATATATAGACATGTCATACACAAAGTATCTTTTCGAAGAAAAATTCCGTATAGCCCACAAAGCAGTGACAGCTGAGCTACAAACCACAACAAAATGTACCCTGATGAAAAATAATCTCCTGTCTATGAACCACAATAATCACATGACTCACTGGGTGATGTGGAGGTAACGCAGCGTTCACCTCATCCATCAGTGATATATTATGATATCATCATCATGCCTAAATATACCACTACGTGAAAAATGGCTCGATTCAATCCGTAATGAAAGGATTTGATCATCAAATGTGACAAAAGGGGTTTAGGTTGTTTATTGAATTAGGTTTAAGTGGGGTAGCCTAAACAGAATTAATTATAATTGAATTTGTTACCTTTACACAATATAAAAAATTAATGGTAATTTGTTCAGTTCAAGTGGAAGACAGGCACAAACCCTCTGATATTTTGTTAGTAATCAAATATTGTAAATGATTTAATATCATGGCAATTTATTTTCATATTTCAAGAGAGGTATCAATTTGCAAAAATATTGGCTGTAAATCATTGTATATACTTTATAGGAATCTTATGGACGAATGATCAAATTCATTTGCAATTTTGTTTGTGGTACCAGTGAAAATTTCCTCTTTGCTGTAAGGGGTTGTGCTGAAGCACATACTATCAGTGTGTTTACTGTATCATGGTAACATGACCTTCCCCTTCTATAACATATTATTAAAGCATTTATCAAATGTCATGTATTACCTTAGAGTAAACAACCTATAAATACATGTAATGTACTTTGGTTTGTGGTTTCAAGTGTAATCAGACATGGCTACATATTGGCAATTAATTAATCCAATGGATCGCTCACTGTCTAGTTTAATCAAATCCTGATGAAACAATTTCAACAACAATTTCAATTTTGCAGCAAGAAATTTTCACAAATGGACATCTTTTTGTGGTAATAAAATTTCACAAATTTGCAAATTCCTACTAAAGATATTGATGTGCAGATTGTGCACCTGGTTACTTCTTCATTATTTTCTCTTTTTTTTCAACTTTGCAAGTTTACTGATAAGTTACTAGGGCTGTTAGTTCCTGTTCAATTAGCCATCAAAACATTTAAACAGAAAATTGATTAAAATTTTAAATGTTAGCACAGAGCATAGCACTGTGAAAAAAAGTACTAGCTGAAAAAGAGGAATCTACAGTGTGAGTCAAAAAAAACCCTACATTCAGAATAAAAAATAATTAAAATAGTTAAGAATTGTTTTTGCTCAAATGTTTGCTATGGTTATAAAGAAGGATAAACAGGCTTTCAGAAAACGTTTATTTGGTGTCATTTGGACGTTGGAGGAAGAAGTTACGCCTATTTTGCTGAGAGACTTAAAAATCCTGTTTGGCCGATTTTGAGCCAAACAAAGATGCATCGCTTACATAGAGTGACATGGTCTTCAGCAGTGATTTGAGTACAACCATTTAACACCAAATTATTGTTAAACAATAGAAGGTGGGAGAGAGAAAGGATTATAAAAATAATATCCCAGAGATTACAAAAGAAAATACTGAGTGAAAAAATGTTCAATTTCCCAAATAAGAAATTCAAGATAGCTGACCTAGACCACAGTTTACTTTGGTTCAGCAAGATTTCATGGTTTTAACCTACAACGAAACTTGGGAGCAAAAGTGATACCATAGAACGTTTTGTATTCCGCTTGAAAAAACAGCAGTGCGGTATTGAATTTTAGGGGGTTTTTTTCGATTTATTTACAGAAAACTTCAGCTTTAGTTCTTGCAATTTATGGATGCTGAGTATACTGTATTGTGCAAAATAATTACCTTAGAGATGTAAAACAAACATTTCTGAGCAGTTTCATTATGTTCATGAACTGAGTCATTGAAATGGAGTGGTTTTCAATAACTGACTCTTTATGATTGAACAATAATAATTTAATTTTTTGAAGATATTTTACTGATAATTATGTTACACAATAGACCATTTTATTCAAACTGATATGTTTTTGTCGAGAAGAAATCGATACCATTTGAACTTGCATGTGTGAATTGTCTTTGCTATAATGTGTTATGGTATACGTCGGTGTCAGTCTCTCCGCATTGTATGGCTAAAATTGGCCAAACTGAATTTTTAGGTCTCTCCGCAAAATTGACATAGTTTCTGAACCCAAAGTCAGAAAGACACCAAATAAAAATCTTCTGATAGCCTGCTTATCTCTCTAAACAACCAAGGCAAACATTGAAGCAAAAATAACGTTTAAGCTTTAAAGAAAAAATCTTTCCTGAATGTAGGGTTTTATTGACTCACACTGTACACCAGCTCTCCCATGTAAAGTGTAAATGTATGCACTACTTAATATTTGCTATTATTGCACACTTATGAACAAACACACAATTAAAGGAAATATGTCAAGATTTTTGTCAAGCTCAGTTTGACTTACATTCATAAAATATATGTACATACATCACGAATTCCCGGAAAAATAATACAATTTGATGTAAAATTAACAAAATAGAGGCATTTTAATTTTTGTTTTTTTGACATA
>JAMKCH010045468.1:0-33080 GCA_023653785.1 Ophioderma brevispina | reverse complement strand
TAACTCGGAATTTGATACTAGAGTTATTTGTCATATATGCTTCAGTAAGGGATACACTATATCCAAAGAGCTGGACAGATTTAACTCGGAATTTAAAACCAAGATGTTTTTGTGATATGCTTTTATTAGAGAATACATCTTCTCCAGAGTCGTCAGTTGACATAAACGTTCAAATAACTTAACATCAAGTTTCCAGATTGGGACTTTACCAAGCGAGGGTAATAACCAATTAACGGAGCGGCCGAGATTTGTAAATAGTGCTCTATGGTCTTGTTCACTTAAATAGAGTCCGGTTTAATTAATTATTTCAAAAATTTTACGCTTTCGAAAAAAATCACGAAAGAACAGTTGTTATTCATCATTGGACCCAACAAAAGTATTGGGTTCCAACTTGAAAAACAATTTCTTCTTTGGATTTTTATTCAATTTACACTGATTTTAGGCAATACGACAACAAAAACTGGGCCAGGGGAATATTGGACTTTTGACTCGGGAACTTTTGATGGCAGCCCATTCATGAATTAGGGGCGCTTCAAAAGTACGTTTATACGAACAATTATTGATTCGTGGAACATTGCCTTTGATTCAGGTGTTTGCACGTGAATTAATGCATGGGTATGTAAATGCATCGTTGAAATACCGATTCTTTTAATAGAGGTATGTCGTTTTTCATTTGGTTATGAACAAAGAATCATACAGCTATCCTGTAATGCCGCATTCAAGTTAATGCCGTGGTGACTCCTTTGAATATCTTATCTAGTTGTATTGCAAAAATGCAGAACAAAGTTGGCATTCTTCATTTCATACCAGTGGCGGACAATATTGATCGTGAATCATCTCCAACAACTTTTACAACCTACAAAGTGGAGTCAATGGAACCTTCCACGAAACGTAATTATTAATGGTACAAAAATCTTTATTCGCTCATTTTCAAAACGAGGGTAAATAACCCAGATGTGCAATAGATTGAAGGTTTAAATGTGCATTCCTTTATCATGTAAAAAACTTCTTAGGTCCAAAGATATCCAACAACTTTCTTTTCCGTGATTTATTTCGTAAAGTGTCGTCTTTTGGACAGAATAATTAAAAACAGAAATCGAAAGTTAATTTGAACAGACACAGTAGTTTTCGAGTACCCGCTCTCGGTAAAAAACACAATTCACCTGTATTTTTGAAGGATATATATATTGAGATGTAAGAAAAATGATTGGTTGTGGTTGAATATTGGTGGCAGGGATGATTTCTAAGCCGAAAAAGTGCATTTTGGGCTGCAAATTAAGCGAAATTATTTTTTTAAAGTAAAAAATATTACAATCTTTGTTTTATGCATCTTTTTTGTTGTGTTTATAGGTTTGGTATACATTGCTAAAGGTGTTAATTGTGTGATATACTCGTGGTGGTGACATGTGGTAAAAAGAGTTTTTTAGGAAAAAAAGGTGATTTGGGGGCTTAAATTCTAGACCATTTATATATGTATAAAACAGACATCTATAATATAAATGTCAGAGATTGATAGTATTGCATAATGTTTAAATTGTTTGCTAGAAATAATAAATTCTGATTTTCTTAAGTTTTTGCCTCAAAAACGTGATTTTTTTACCCAAAAACACCCCTGCCACCAAAGTTTTTGACCACAACCGTCATTTTTAAAAAATTTTTTATTACTATCTTTCGAATAGAAGTGGTTGCGTTTTGTTGTACCAAGGGGAGGGGTTGTCGACAATTTGCAGTCCAAACCGTGCGTCCTACTAAATACAAACTGTTTAATTCATTTCTGAAGAAAAACATTAAAATGATATTTACTTATTAGTCCGACTACATTATAAGTTAGACAATTTATTCATTCCACTGATTGCTTTGGAATTTTATCAGTGTCTTGCATTTTCTTGAGATGGTATGGCGGCAGAATTACTTCTCTCTTTGTGACGATGCTGATAATGTCTGCTATGGTATATAGTATGGGTTGATGGCAGAATTAATGGGTAAACAAAGGTAACACACCATGCAAATACAGAAGGGGGCAGAGTAATCACCTTCAATTGGACCAAAATGCCAAGGAGATAATTGGAAACTCCAACACATTGCAATCTGTGGCAACACATGGGCTGTTTACCATTAGCGTCATTCGGAGTGTTCTTTCATTTCTTTTGTATGGAGCTTACCGACTGACTGTGTTGGTATGACTTTCTAACAGCTCTTACTATCTCTATATAGCACCCCAGTATCATTAGGTAACAAATACAGTTTAGGCCAAGAAATATTGTTGTGGAAAAAAACATACCAAGTTCAGCTCCTACAGATTCAGTATGAAAGATATCTTTTAAGTAACAAGATGCTTGGTCGTCAGAGCAAACATCATGTGTTTCTTTTTGGGTTGTATATCTTGTATATATTGCCAGTGGAAGCCCCATACAAACATGTGAATTGTCATAGAATTTATAATTAACTCCTGATAGGGTAGACGGAACAATGCCAAGTGTTGTTGCTATTATCCATGTCACAATTGAGATTATGACGATTGACCGTTTACCAAATCTCCTACTAGAAAAAGGAAATCTTATAGAAATGAACCTGTCGATGCTTATTAAAGTTACAAAGAACACAGACCCTTCACTTGATGCTATTGATAATGCTCCAGCAATCCTGCAGGTAATGCCAGACCGCCAGGTTTCAGATTGAATGGGAAAATTTTCACCAAAGTATATATCAGCTGAGGCAATGATTATCATGTAGATGCCCATGAGTAAATCAGACATGGCCAGATTGCTGAGAAGTAGATCTTGTACTTTATTTCCTTTAGGGGATTTTTGTTTCCAGACCAGAACAAAGAAGTTTCCTCCAAGGGCATTTAAACCAATGAGCCACATCATTGCTGCCAAAACCCTGTCTGACAACAACCTATCACAAGTGAGATAGGGTGATCGGTCTCCAGATGCACTACAGTTAGCTTCAGGGGGTACGTAACATTGGCATATTTCGTGCTGACTTACATACAATTCTGTTGATTTTAAAAGGCTTGATAACGATTCCCTGGTAATTCTTGTTAGTGCATTTTCTTCAAGGTTGATAAAACTTAACTCATTTAAATTGTCGATATTTGGAAGTGTTGTTAACCTGTTGCCACGCATATCTAGAAAGTTTAACCTTGCGGTGTCTCGAAATATGTCATCATTTAGATTGGTTAGTTGATTAAATGATAAATACAGCACTCTCAAATTGACTAAGCCATTGAATATACCAATGGGTAGTGTGCCAAACTGGTTATATCCCTTGTTATATCCCAAAGAAAGTGACTTAGACCTTGAAATAAATTTTCATTCAAATTTTCTAAGTGGTTGTCATGTAAGAAAAGTATTATCAAACTCTTCATTGGACTAAACAAACCCTTGGCCAATTCGACCAATCGATTCCCACTGAGATTTAAGTCAGTCAGATTCCCCAAACTTGAAAAAATCCCCCCTGGTAGTGTCTTCAACGAGTTACGCTGCAGAGTCAAAATAGTAAGGCTACTTAGGTTACTAAACAAATCTTTGTCTAGTGTTGACAGTTGATTTTCATGTAGGTAAAGTTTATTGAGGTTTTCCAGACGTTGGAAAATTCCAACTGGTAAAGTGACCAACATATTAGCATTCAATGATAGTAATGTAAGGCTAGTTAGGTCATTAAATAAACCTAGGTTTAGGGTTTTCAACAAATTCTCATCTAGGTAAAGTTCTTTCAGATTCTCAAGACCTTGGAAAATTCCCACCGGTAGTGTAGTCAATGTGTTTTGATTTAACTTAATGACAACAAGGTTATTCAATTCACGAAACAGGCCTATTTCAAGTGATTCCAACCAATTATCAAAGAGAGATAACCAGATTAACTTATAAAGACCATCAAATATCTCAGCTTCTAATGAAAGCAATCGATTTGAAGTGAGATGTTAAATAGATTAAATTATTTAAATCTGAAAACTCGTATGCATTGAGTGTTACTATGTTGTTACAAGTGAGATCTAATTTTCTTAAGTTAATGGGATAGCTGATCAGTACCTGGTGGTTTAAGAGTAAATTATCATCCGAACATTGAAAGATCACCTCTCTATTCCCTAAAATTGCATTACAATGAAATGGAAAAATAAAGATACATCTATCGGGAGTATTTCTAAAGCCATTGCAATTTTTGCTTTCATTATGATGGGCACATGTAATTATGTCGCTATATCCTTTCACACCATAGCAATCTGAAGTCTGATTTACTCGTGGACCAAACTGGGGAGCTTCAAGAACTTCTGGACACTCCTTCTTTGGTAGGGATTCTACTGCTGATATGTTACTGATTAAAAGACTAACATTACCTTGCAGATATAGTTGGAGGTAATCGTGTACAAAGGTTATTGTACCCTCATCATTTTGACCTGTGATTGCTATGTATCTATTTCTGCAAGAAGCCAAAGTTCCTTGCCTTTCAACATACAGAAAGAAGTGTTCAGAACCATTCGTACTCGGAACTTGTACAAGGATTTGTGTCTCTGGCAGGGTAGTTACTTGTAGTTGACACGTCTGATATGCACTTCCTTGAAAGCTGATGATGCCATGTTGGATTCTGCTGACGACGCATGTTTGAGATTCATTACTGCCTGCTTTCCACCCAGGTGTAATTACTACCTGTGCAAGAACCAGTTTGGTCATTGTTATATTATGGTGAAAGCCTATGGTTAATACAAGGACAGATATCCTCAGACAGAAGCTGGTCATTCTGCCAAGTGCTGTGTTCATTGTAGAAATCACCTAATGTTCAAACTATCTCAATGATTAATGTACAGATTAAGTGTTATACTGGAATCGAGTTTTGCTAGGCATCAATGAAGTAGTTACTGCTGAAACTATCGAAGCCAGATAGGTCTGCATCACGAAATGTAGAAAAAAGTTTGGTAACAAAAGTAAATGATAGCGTTTTGTTTTAATTACCTCTAAAGTCAGCAACAATTGCCTGGATAAATCTCAACTCCAGGTAAACATTCAGGCGATGTTTAGGAATTCCACATGCAGTTAGCCACATGTACTTGGGGAAGATTCTTGTCAGTTGGCATGCAACCTCGGAATGGACGCCATGAAGAAAATTCTTTGTAATTATGCGCCAGAAGCCAAATATCTGTAGTCTGGAGCCAGAAAGTATGTAGTTAATATAAGATCAGAATAACCTCAACAGCAACATGGTAACGCTGCCAAACGGGTATTGGTCAAATGGAAGAGGGGCTTCTATCAAGTCAGTTGTTACAACCAAAAACCGCTGAAGCTACTAATGACCGCATAGGTATTTCATTCAAGGGGTTGTCAAGAAAAGTGATGATAATTACCAACAAGTTACCTTTGCGACAGTGGTATTGATAACGTTCCACTCCAGGTAAAACAGTCTGTTATTTCTCCTGACACTTTCAGGAAGTCAAGTCACTTAGATAACCACATCTTGCTTGGGATTTCATTGGATAACACGCCACGTTGGACTGACTATGGTGAATTTAACGCGTGTATTACTCGAGACAAATCACCAGGCATCAATGGCTGTGTAAAAAAATCTCCAAAGCAGTTTGTTATTGGTACTGATGTATGGGCAATGAGTCTGTATATCAAGGTGGATCCAGTATTGACATGTCTCAAATGGTATATGATATGTTATCAGTACAGATAAAACGTGTTTGAAATTGCAGCAAACCTTTTGAATTTTAGATACATTATGAATTTTTAAAACTCATTCCCAATGATATTGGTATTCAACTAATAGAAGAAAGGCGAATTCATAAATCAATTATTTATTCACTTGACTTCTATAGCAAAACGCACCTAGCAACTAATGGGCAAGTGGTGCATTGGAACTTGATAAATCAATTATTTTGCAATATAAATGAACAGGCCACCGTGTTCCAATGGTAAATAAAATTAGCGTGATGGGTGTAATTCAATTGTCAATGCAGTAAATAAATATATACTCCTGTGAAAAAATCCCCACTATTGCGGTTTTGTAGGCTTGGTAAAAATGTTGGTGCAAATCCATCTCGTCTGGTACCGGTCATCTCTCGTTGTAGATTTTCTATGTCTTCCGGAACCTTTGCGTCTTTCACATTTTCTTGGTAGTTGGTAATGATGCCACCATAGGGCGAACGGTTTTTCCGGTAATTGCATGGATACCAGATCCCCTGACCGACCACCGCTGTGTTCTTTTGGGAAGGCACGTATAATGTATCTTTTTCTACTCGCATGCCAGCGAGAGCTAAACCAGAGACTACACACATCAGTGTGAGGGGATTCTATAATCAAACATCTAGACTTTGTCCATCACCGACCTCTACACATGGATAGCGGGCTGGCGCATCGTTGAATAGTCGCCTATTGAAACCACAGGAAGTTGCATTTTGCCCTGCGCAATATGGGTTCACTTTATTGTGAGAGTTAAAGGTATTTTGTATAACAACAGAACATCTGTGTGGAATATGTGCACCAGCAGGTGTAGACATTATTTCCCGCCATATTGTGAAGGGCAAAACACAACTTCCTGTTGTTTCAATCGGCGACTCAGACCCGCTCTCCATGTGTAGAGGTCAGTGTTTGTCCATAGGTATAACATCTTGCATGGGGAGTGCCTTAAAGAAATAGTAGCACATTTTTTTGAAGGGCGCCCCCAATTTTTTTTTCAAAAATTTGGGAATTTTTCACACTGTTGCTGGTAACTGGCTAGTAAACTAGACCTGTGAATGGTTAAGCTCGAAAATGCTTGTTGTCTATGTGTCGCCAACGAAGGAATTTTGTTCTATAATTAATTATTATCGGGGATCCCGCGAATAATTCACAATCAACTGCTGCTGGAAACGGCCTTCCCATTGAAATAGCCGGGAATATCGCCATGTACGTGTCTACGACGCCATCCATTGTTGTTTTAATAGTTCGGCAAGTCAGTTAGAGGTTATTTCTCGAGGTGCGCTATTTCATCAATGGACGGACATAAACGTAATATTTCCAGCTCTGCCGTTCAGTCCCAATCTGGGATCCCAATTCTAATTACAAAATCGCTTAATTTTGTGATAATACGCAGTTTTAGCATTCCCTCGTTCGCAGGTATCGTTTTCCTAGACATTAGACCACGTAACCTGGCAAAAATATCAATTTTGAAAATTGGGGCGCTCTTCAAAAATGTGCCAATTTGCTTAAGCAAAACCGAATATCAGACACAGTGCTAAGGTAAGTGGAAAATGTACTACGAGGTGCATGTTACTATACTACGAGGGGTGCATATCAATTGGGGGACTGATCAATTGCTCTGCTCTGTGCACAACGCCGATATATAACATTGAGCGGAAAGCGGATACAAAAACCAAGTTTTAAATAAAACAACCCGAAAACAAGAAAAAACAGCAAAAAAAGCATTAGAAATCCCTGAGACAAGCGACACACAACCGTAGTATATTACAAAACCAACTTTCCTGTTTGACGCGTGTTTGACGAGTAAAATCACTAGGTGGGAGTATCTTAACAATCGCTTAACTATTCGTAATACTTCGTAATACAAAAGCCTAGCATGGTACAATTTCAAGCTGATTTCCAACCATAAGAAGTATAATTGGAAAAACACATTTCAGGAACAAGATATGATTAAGAAAACGGAAACGTCGAGTTTACTAACTAGCATTACAACATTCGCGTACGAGATTGCAGCTTCCTCCGTGGCGCAGTGGTCTAAGCCATATACATTATTGATTTTCTTTTGGATTGTCGTTTTTGTCATTCGAGCCCGGCTGTGACCCACTACTTTCGGCATAATATTAATATGCCCTAGTCTGACTTATAGTGGACCAAACTGGGGAGTGCTTCAAGTAACTTCTGACACTCCTTCTTTGGTAGGGAATCTACTGCTGATATGTTACTGTTAAAAGATAACATTACCTTGCAAGATATAGTTGGAGGTAATCGGTTACAAGGTTATTGTACCATCATCATTTTGACCTGTGATTGCTATGTATCTATTTCTGCAAGAAGCCAAAGTTCCTTGCCTTTCAACATACAGACAGGAAGTGTTCGGAAAACCATCGTACTCGGAAACTTGTAAAGGATTTGTGTCTCTGGCAGGGTAGTTACCCTTGTAGTTGACACGTCTGATATGCACTTCCTTGAAAGCTGATGATGCCATGTTGGAGTCTGCTGACGACGCATGTTTGAGATTCATTACTGCCTGCTTCCTCACAGGGTAATTACTACCTGTTGTCAAGAACCAGTTTGGTCATTGTTATATTATGGTGAAAGCCTATGGTTAATACAGAGGGATCAGATATCGCAGACCGAAGCTTTGTCATTCTGCCAAGTGCTGTGTTCATTGTAGAATCACCTAATGTTCAAACTATCTCATGATTAAGGTACAGATTAAGTGTTATACTGGAATCGAGTTTTGCTAGGCATAATGCGTAGTTAATGCTGAAAATCTATCGTAAGCCGATAGGTCGCATCACGAAATGTAGAAAAATGTGTGTGTGGTAACAATAAGTATAATGATAGGCGTTTGTTTTATACCTCTTAGATAGGTCAGCAACAATTGCCTGGATAAATCTTCAACTCAGGTAACATGCAGGCGATGTGTAGGAATTCCACATGCAGTTAGCCAATGTACTTGGGGAAATTCGTGTCAGTTGGCCATGCAACCCTCGGAATGTTGACGCTAGAAGGAAAATCTTTGTAATTTGCGGCCAGAAGCCAAATATCTGTAGTCTGGAGCCAGAAAGTATGAGTTTTTGTTTAATATAAGATCAGAATAACCTCAACAGCAACATGGTAACGCTGCCAAACGGGTATTGGTCAGGAAGAGGGGCTCTATTCAATTAGTCAGTTGTTACAACCAAAAACCGCTGAAGCTACTAATGACCGCATAGGTATTTCATTCAAGGGTTGTCAAGAAAAAGTGATGATAATACAACAAGTTACCTTTGCGACAGTGGTATTGATAACGTTCCACTCCAGGTAAAACAGTATGTTATTTCTCCTGACACTTTCAGGAAGTCAAGTCACTTAGATAAACACATCTTGCTGGGATTCATGGGGATTAACAGCAACGTTGGCAGGGACTATGGTGAATTTAACGCGTGTATTACTCGAGACAAATCACCAGGCATCAATTGGCTGTGTAAAAAAAATCTACAAGCAGTTTTTATGTACTGATGTATGGGTCACATGAGTTGTATTCAAGGTGGATCCAGTATTGAATGTCTCAATGGTATATGATATGTTTCAGTACAGAATAAAAGTGTTTTGAAATTGCAGGCAAACCTTTTGAATGTTAGATACATTAGAATTTTTAAAAATAATCCCAATGATATTGGTATTCAACTAATAGAAGAAAGGCGAATTCACTAAATTGAATATATTCACTTGGACTTCTATAGCAAAAACGCACCAGCAACTAATGGGCAAGTGGTGCATTGGAACTTGATAAATCAATTTATTTTGAAGTATAAATGAAAAGGCACAACGTGTTCCAATGGTAAATAAAATTAGCGGTGATGGGTGTTAATTCAATTGGTCAATGCAGTAAATAAATATATACTCCTGTGAAAAAATCCCCACTATTGCGGTTTTGTAGGCTGGTAAAAATGTTGGTGCAAAATCATCTCGTCTGTGGTACCGGTGTACATTCCTCGTGGTAGATTTTCTATGTCTGCCGGAACCTTTGAGTTTTCACTTTCTGCGTGTTGGTAATGATGCCCCATAGGGCGAACGGTTTTTCCGGTAATGCATGGATACCAGATCCCCTGACCGACCACGCTGGTTTCTTTTGGGAAATGGCACTGTTATAATGTAATCTTTTTTCTCTCGCATGCCAGCGAGAGCTAAACCAGAGACTACACAATCAGTGTGAGGGGATTATATAATCCATTAACATCTTGTATTCTTGGTCCAATCAACGACCTGCTACCATGGATAGCGGGTGGCGCACCGTGGAATAGTCGCCGATTGAAACCACAGGATAGTGCATTTGCCTGCGCATTATGGGTTTCGAAACTTATTGTGAGAGTTAAAGTATATTGTATAACAAAGAACATCGTGTGGAATTATGGCACCACAGGTGTAAGACCGTTTTCCGCCATATTGTGAAGGGCAAAACAAACTTCCTTTTGTTTCAATCGGCGATCAGACCCGATATCCATGGTAGAGGTCAGTGATGTTCCATAGGTATAACATCTTGCATGTTTTGGTTGCATTAAAGCAATATTAGCACATTTTTGAGGGCGCCCCCAATTTTTCATAATATATTTGTGAGCATTTTACACGGTTGGCATGGTACTTGCCTAGTAAACTATACGTGAATGGTTAGCTCGAAAATGTCGTATGTTTGTCAAAAACGAAGGAATTTTGTTCTGAATAAGTATTTCTGGGGATCCCCCGAAATAAATTCAACGGCTGCTGGAAGCCTTCCAATGTGGAAATAGCCGGAAATAGCGCTCAGGTACGTGTTACGCTCATCATTGTGTTTTAAATAGGTCGGGCCAAGTCACGTTAGACGGTTATTTCTCGCGGTGGCGCTATTTCATCATGGCGGACATGTAAAAACGTAGCATTCCAGCTCTGCCGTTCAGTCCCAATCTGGGATCCCAATTCTAATTACAAAAAGCGCTTTTTTGTGATTGAAATACGCTATTGTTTTATGCATTCTCGTTCGCAGGGGATAGTTTCCTAGACACTTGTACCAACGTCGTAACTCTGCAAAATATCCAATTTTGAAATTCCGGGGGCGCTCTTCAAAAAATGTGCCCCCCCCCCCCCCCATATGGCTTTAAGCAAAAAACGAATATCATACACGACTCAGTGCTAAGGTAAGTGGAAAATGTTCATACGAGGGGGCATGTTACTATTTACTACGAGGGTGATATCAATTGGGGGACGATCAATTGGCACTGATCTGGCACGCCCCGAATTATTATATAACATTGAGCGGAAAAAGCGGATACAAACCAAGTTTTAAATAAAAACAACCCGAAAAACAAGAAAAAAAACAGAAAAAAAAAGCATTAGAAACATCCCTGATACAAGCGACATGCACACAGTGAGTATATTAACAGAACAACTTTCCTTTGTTTGGACGCGTGTTTGACGCGTAAAATCACTAGGTGGGAGTATTTTCAACAATCGCTTAACTACTCGTAATACAAAGCATAGCATGTTATTTCAACCATAGAAGTATATATGAACATTCATGGAACAAGATATGATTTAGAAAAACGGAAACGTCGAGTTACTAGCATATACAACAATTCGCGTACGAAGATGCAAGCTTCCTCGTGGCGCAGCGGTCTAGCATATACTATGATTTTTTTTTGGATTGTCTTTGTTGGCAGTTCGAGCCCGGCTGTGACCCACACTTTCGGCAGATTAATATTATGCTAGTATTGAGTTCTGGTGATCATTATCTTTAATTTGGGTATGTCGGATAACAGCACCCTGACATAGAAACGGAATGAAAGTGTATATATACAAAGTAAATGTACAAGGAGGTGAAACTGCCCATTGGGCAAATCTTTCTTAGTATGTAATTGTTAGTATTCACAAGTTTTGTTTTCTTGTTTTTTTTTTTTTTTTTACAATTTGGTGTTTTTTAGTTTTTGTGTTTTTTTTTTTCTATCGGAACATCAAAGTGTCCATGTGCCTTGTTACCAAATGAAAAGAATGTTCATAAACAAAAAATGGCTTTTGAAGTATTTCGTAAAAACAGAATAAAAGTGCTACTTTGGACGGAATATATGAGACAATCATCTGATAATTTTAAAAGTCGGGGATTTTCACCAATTGAACCAAAATATAAACTTATAGCAAGTAATATCACAGGGAAAAGTCTCTTCTCTGATGAAAACAGAGATCATTAAAATACAAATATCTAATTCTTTACCTTTCCGCGGTGATTTCAAGGAAATATGATCCGGCCCTTATACATGTATAGTAAGTCTCAGTTAGGGCTATCATTCTTTTAGGAGAAAGGACAAATTTCATGATGTAAAGTCGAAATTCAAGTACTTTTTTTAAAGTACTGATTTCTTAATGAGATTGTCATTTAATACCATCGTAATAACCTCGTAATCAGTGGCACGTCATATTATTCACACATACCTTGCACTTGTAGTGAGTCATGTGATAGACTTTTATTCTGCGGACAATTGGAATACGTATATTATAAATATATTCTAAAAAAGCTAGTCCAGAGAAGCGATGGCGCTACGTTTGTGGTTGCTAAGATTTGACAGGTATTTTCATATAAATGGAATTCGAATTTTCATGCCAATAGGCCATTATGGTAATGTAAAATTCATATGTCCATATTTTGCAGGAGATGCCACTTTAGGGAAAACAAGGCAACGGAATAAACAGGTTTTTGCTTGCAAATTTAGTATTTTTCGTTATTTTCAGCCCGAGTTGGGGCTTTTCAGTTCTTTTTACTGCTTTTCCAAGGGTTTTCACCAATTTAAAATGTTTTTGAGCGATGCTGAGTGGCATCTTTATAAATTTAAAGATTATTAAAACATTAACAGTGGCTCCATAATTGTGTAACGGTAACGCACACTTAAACACCCTTCTAAACATGTTTGCACCACGTTTCTAAAATTGTAAATTATCTGTTTAATTATCTAAAAATGTTAAATCTAAACATTTTTAGGGCATTTGACATTGGGTGTTAGAGATTGAAAACCAAGTAATTTAGAGTATTGTATCTGTTAATACCTAAAAACAAAATTTGCATTCGTTTTCTAAAACACTGTTTGTCAGTGTTGGGGAAGATTATTTGCTACGTGTCCTCTTAGTAAAAATACGGCTTACTAAACTAAATACAAACAGTAACTCATTATTTTCTTATAGGTTAAATAGCATGTGTAATATCACCAAATGTTACCAATAAAATTACATTTTAAACAATTTTATTAAAAAAAAAAAAAAAAAAAAAAAAAAAAAAAAAAAAAAAAATCTGAAATTTCAATACCGAAGAAGAAAGATAAAAACGTCAAAAAAGCACTGAAAGAGTTTTATGTTCCAATTATAATAAAGTTATATAAATCTCAATTGTGATATTTTTGTCAGAATTTTGTTAGTTCTATATTAAGAGCAGTATAGACAACCAAATCAATAACCTCAATATACCGAGAAATGTTCAAGACATCAAATATTGTGTACAAATACAATATTTGAGGGCACATGTGGTCCAGTGGATCAGCGCTCGGCCCGCACGCCAAAGGTTGTGGGTTCGAGCCTCGCTGGGGCCAATGTGTTTCGCCCTGAGTAAGGCGCTTACCTAAATTACTCCTCTCCACCAATGTGTATAAATGGGTCAGGTATTATTACAATGGTGTGTGGAAGGTAACAGACTCGGTGTAGATGAGGTGTGGCGATCCAAAAATAAGTAACAATGAGTATGGGGGAGTATGGAAAAATAGATTTAGAAAGAGAGAGGGGAAATAAGTGAAGGGGTTAAAAAGGTTTTAGAGGGCATGGTAACACACATCGTACTGGTGTTATCCTGAGTTCCCTTCTCCCTTTTGTGCATCTTTTTTTTTGTTGTCCTTTTCCCCATATCTTTTTTTTTTTTGTTTTTTTTGTTCTCTTTCCTTTCCGACACCTGTTTACTTGGTTTTCCAATACTTCCAAAAAAACACTTCGCTTTACTTAAACAACACGTCACGTATATGGAATAATCACACACAAACTAAAGTGTATTTCTATAACGTTCAAGGAAACAGGATTTTCTGCAAAATTGACCAACTGGCAATTTTGTACAACCATCGAGTCCCAAAAATAAAGGAAACTACCAAAAAGGACGTTGGCAACGATAAAAAAACACCAAGTTTTAAAACAGAGTCGAGCCATATAAAGTTAAGAAATGTAAAGAGAGCAACAAGTATACTCAAGTGCGTCTGCCCCATTGGCAAACTTGGTCCCATTTCTTCTGCCAAGGCCAAAGGAAAATGCCTGTCGTTTCCCACCGTCAACCTCCACATAGCATAAATAGATAGTTTAAATGCTAGAGGTGTGATTTTAATAATATTGAGTTCAAAAGGAGGTCCTCTTCATGTGAGGTAATTGCGGTATTAACCAGAGCAGCGGGACACCTTCCTATGGTGTTAGTACTTGTTCTTCCTACCAGAGTATCTCACAGAAGGACCGGTACAAACGAACTACCCAGAAACATACATGAACTCTACCACAGAACCCATAACCAACATACATTCCAGAAACGTCGACTGTCGGAACACATTTGCGACGGGAAAAGAATTGCGCCACGTGGATGATGATACAACGAGATTTGGGACTTTATTCGTATATCGAATACATAGTTCCGACGGATATGCTTGCGAAGGTCTCTGAATCGTTGAATTAAGCCAACAACAAGAAATAACAAGGAAAACAAAAACAAAAAAATAGCAATATCAACGTGAAAGTATTCAAGGCAGAAACAAGGACAGCCTTCACAAAGAAATAGGAATACTATTCCAAACTCATGCCAGTATAACATAAGCAAGGAAAAGTGCAGTTTGGAATTATTTAACTCGACAATTTGGTCTGATGATGATGGTTGCTTAATGAATTACCATGAATTGTTCTCCAAAAAAAAATCGGAATAGAAGAAATGGGACCAAGGTTGCCAATGGGGCAGACGCCACTTGATTACTTGGTGCTATCTTTACATTTGACTTATAGGCTCGTACTATTGTTTTAAACGTGGGGACTTTTTACCGTTGCCACGTCTTTTTGGTAGTATATAACGCTCAGAAAAAGTGTCCCATAAAGATGTTCATCATTCCCACTGTTCTTTCAACTGTTGTGGTGATAGGCTATAAACTAGTAGGGACCTGTGCCAAAATAAGGTAAGATTCCATTACTAAATTAATAAGTGATAGTGAAGGTTTGCCTATAGTAGTGCACCGTCGCATTTTAAATTTCTCCCCTGGATCCGAGATGTCGTAGAAATCGTACATTTAGACAGTACGATAAACAACAAATTTTCGATGATGGGGGACAGGATGGGATAAAAGATTAAATTTTTGTGGCGCTTCCTAAGGCACCAATGTCAAATTTGGAAGGCGTGCAAAATATCGGTACACTCTATAGGAAGATAGGGCGTTTTTCAAAATGGCCACCAAAATCAGGTAAAATGGCTCAGTATGGGTTAAAATAGTCACTTAAGAGTTCTTATCAAGCTAAATTGGTTGTTGTTTCTAGTGATGATAGTTTTCTGTGAGTTACCAGGATCATTTGACATGGACTTTTAAAGGTCCATGGTCCGATCGCTAAGACCCCGGATTTTACCGGAAGTGGTCAAAAGTTTGGTATCAGAAGAAAGCTACTATTTTTCTCATTCACCCTGTGAAATCTTGGGGCTAAAAGATGTTTGGTTTGGATGTTATGCGCGAAAATATGCCCCATTTTGGTCGACCAATATTAATTTTACACAGAAATTTCACAATATTTTAACCAAAGAAACAGTTCTCAGCTTAATCCTTTGAGATGGGGATATTTTTTATGGAAAGCTTTAGACCAGTGCAAAAATCATAATTTTCACATTTTTAGGTACACCTGTTATTTGAAATCTCTCGTTGCACCTTTACAAACGAGTTGAAATATCGGCGCGAAACTTTTCAGATGGGGTTTTGGGGTGAATGCTACTCTATCAAGATGGAAAATTTATAGACTGAAATCGGGTAAACCCCTTTAAATTCAGTATCACAAAAATAAGTTGTTCTTTGCAGCGCTACGTGCAATATTATATAAATAATTTAAATATTTGTTGGCAGTGCAATCCATTTTCATATTCCGGTAACTGTAATATTGCAGAAGGGATTCCTAAAGATGGCATGCACGCATTTTGATATTTATCGCCCAGATTTTTGGTGGTCAATCCCCAATTTAAATTAAAGGATGTCCTAACACCCCGCTTTTCGTATTTCTTTTTTTTGACTTTTCGATTTTCAATCCACGAAAAAAGACATTGCTAAGACCACCTAACCCTGAAATCATTTTGGAATAGCTCTGTTAGAAAACAATGTTCAACCAGCTTGATTTATAACAATGGTGGTATATTTGCAGTAACTGTAGGCGTTTCCGTATTACCGGGTGTCCTTGTAAGGGGATATTCTAATGGTTACACTTCTCCCTTGGCTTGAGAGATAATCTGGGACCTAACTGCTGACGTCTCCCGCAGTTCCGCAGCATTTCTGGGAGTAGTTGCGAAGAAGTAGAATCCGGGACTAGTAACTTTTTCCTCCCCCACTCGTAGGCTATTTGGTGTCGATGTTTTCATATAGAAGTCCCACTGATTCAAATGAGGTATTGCCTTCATTCGCAAGCGGACGCACACGTTTGACGGAATCATTGTAATACCTCAATTGCATCAGTGGGACTTCTAATAAGTTATATGAAACGTCTACCCTATTTGTATGTTACAATGCTTTTGCCTTTTAATTAGCTATTCGTGCTACAGACCGGGGATAACTTATTTCTTTAACTAAATTAAAAAATATTATTTTACCGGAAAGCTGTATCCTCACTGAATAGTGCACATCCAGAAATTTGAATAAATGTCTACTCAAGTTTATGTCTATAATATCCGTCACCATTGATACTATAGACAGTTAACATCCTACGTCATTTCTTATTGTTGCTGCGAATCCATTCCTGCGAATCCGTTATGGCCCGTAGTATTAAAACTCCTAACATTACCATGCCCTGTGTAACAGTCGGCCGACCTATTTCAAGATACCAGGCCCTAACATGTTTACAAAACATTGCTGTTACGGTCCTATACACAACATCAACATGCTCAAGTGAACAATGAAGCTAATGATATTCAATTATCGGCCTGGAACGCTTCACATCGTTTTTTTCCATCTGTCTATTGTTATTGTGCTAAGTTTTAACAGATTTCGAATGTTATGACCAAGGGGGGTGAGCCCCTTCAAAACCAGTCTGTCCGTGCTGGGCGCTGACATGTTAATATTGCACTAATAATTTTAGTTTGGGTGCTTGGATCAAACATAATGTCATTCGATACAAACTCCGGCAAATATCCGTTGTTGGATGTTGGGTGCTATTGGGTGGTTAAATTTTTGTCCTACCCATGCCACACAACGAATGAAATGAACACGTCAGTCGTCTTGATTTAAATAAACCGCCTCAATGAATTCATCTTTTCACCTTTGCGGGGGGCGCCTAAGCCCTAAGTCGATGAGAATCCGAGCACAATGATCCATGTGCACTATTATTACAACCTGCCACCTCTACACAGACACATTTGTACACTACCGTTAGTGTATATTCAAGGCGGCACCCACATAGTGGAAGAAGCGGAGGCATGCCATTGCTTTCTATTGTGGTACTCTCTATGTTTCTTGTGGTCGGCTAAAATGCGAGACGATGAATTTCTAAAGATGACGTAACTTTTTTTGCCTCTCATCTATATAAACTCTTTGGTATGACCTCCATCACATTGGTCCGAGTTATTTTGTCATGACTTCAATCACGGAATCCTTTCCGGTTCATGTAAACGGATAAATCTTGATATTCTACTGTGTGTTAATTAACTTTGATCATGTGTTTAATATCTTTTCGAACGAAAAGATACAGGGACCAAATCATGACAGAAATGTTTTTTCATTGTATAGCCGATTAACGGTTTTGGCATGGAGGATTGTTTACAGGTGTTTACTGAGGAGATGTTTGCCGAGATTCGTCATGACCGAGGTCGCCGCCATGCAGGCAGACTTCCCCTTTCTTCTCTCCATTATCTAGCGTCATTTCTCTGTAGCCTTGCCTTAATTTTATTTCAGCCCTTGTTAGAGCTACTTCTTGTTGTGTGGTGTAAGTAATTGTACCACACTAGTATTTGTGGATTTCTTCTGTGGAGTATAAAGGTATCGTGAAAGATGAATCTTTTTACCCGAAGTGAGGTTATGAGTTACTCAGTGCCTGTGCTGCTGTCAACTGGTGTTAAGCACTATTAGCACATTTTTTTAAAGAGCTCCCCCACTTTTCAAAATTGATATTTTTGCACAGTTACTTTATAATTGGTCTGGAAACTATCCTGCGAACGAGACTACAAAATGCGTATTTTATCACAAAATAAGCGATTTTGTAATTAGAATTGGGATCCCAAACTGGACTTACGGCGGAGCTGGAAAGGCTACGTTTATGTCCGTCCATGATTAAATAGTGCCCCTCGAGAATATCCTCTAACTTGGCTTGTCTGAACTATTAAACAACTAATGGATGAGGCGTAGACACGTACATGGCGCTATTTCCCGGCTATTTTCACTTGGAAGGCGTTTCCAGCAGCCGTTGTATTATTCTCCGGGGGATCCCCGATAATAACTATTCTATACAAAATTCCTTCGTTTGTGAACATACACATTTTCGAGCTAACCATTCACAGGTATAGTTTACTAAGCCAGTTTACCCAGCAATCGTGTAACATCTCTAAATTTTTTGAACATTGGGGCGCTCTTCAAAAATGTGCTAAATTGCTTTGAGTTTGCCATGCTCGAGCTGTTTAGCTTTCTTGGATTTCCGCCACGTTATACCGCATGATCCTATAGTTCCGTTACGCTCCATCTGCCTTCAGGCGTGGACTTGCGGGTGAGTTTTTCTTGCTTGTGCCATATCGATTTTTTTAAATGCCCCTATTTTCATGTTTTTGATGTGTTTAAAAACCGGTGGCCAATCTACACTATCACTTATTTGTGCCATGAATAATTTCAACTATTCACTTTTCATTTTCTGTTCCACACTGGCTTCTTGTTGAAGTGCAGAGCTGTAGTTTCATTGCGTTATGGTAATCATTTTACATTACAGTATTGTCTTTATTTGTAACTCCATTGTTGGACCAGTAGTTTCGCCGTTTTTTCTAGCGTGTGCTATTATAGAGAAGTTGAAATATTTTCCGCTTCTAGGAGGTCCTTACCAGGGCTTCTATCGTATTTATGTTACTTAATTTATATAGCATTTTGCGCTCTTATAGTTTGTATATTTTTCAATGATGATGTTTTATTGAGCAAACAATCGTTATGAATCACCTGGTATGTATTGATAGACGTTGGATTTTGCAGTATAATCCCTGATTTTTTTTCCAGATGCGGCGTTCGTTTTGATTGATATTTAATTAAAAATAGCAGTTTTGCACCATATTGTTATTTAACATGATGTTTTTTGGCTTTTTCAACGCAGAATTTAATCTGTTGGTTAGTATTGTATATATTTTGTTCCTTACCAATAACCGATTTTAATTTCAGGTTTTCTTTCTCACTAATTAGCCGGTGTAGGCAGCTGTATGATGTGGGACTAATCTTCTCTCCCTATCAGCGACTGCTTTGTTCAGGTGCGCATGAGTCCGATATAGTGCCGTTTTGCATCCGTCATATAATCTCGAAATACATAAGCTATTTTTCACCGATTCAGGAAATAGCCTTTGTAAGACAGTCGGTCATGTTAATTTTGCAACATCGTTATATACCCTGTGTGGTATGTTGGATTGACGTTGGGATTTGCAGTATATCCTGATTCTTTTCCAGATGAGGCGGTTCGTTTTGATTGAGAGTTTTATTAAATTCGTTTACACCATTTGTTAAATTTTACCATGTGTTATGGGCTTTTTTTCAACGCAGATTCAAATCTGTTTAGTTTTATATTGTAATATATTTTAAATTTTTTGTTGTCTTCCAATAACCGATTTGAATTTCAGGTTTCTTTCTCCACAATTAGCCTGTGTAGGCAAGCTGTATGATGTGGGATTAATCTTCCCATCCCAATCAGTACTGCATTTGTTTTCAGGTGCGCATGAGTCCGATATATTGCAGTTTTGCTCGTCATGTATCGCGAAATTCATAAGCCTCTTTTCACCGAATTCCTCAAATTAGCCTGTGTAGGCAAGCTGTACATCTTTGGGATTGAGGTAGATCCGGTAGTTATGTCCGGTTTTTTTTTTATCTCAGAGGCATTTTTGCTTAGACTTAGATCATGTTCTGTAAACGTTTTCACTTGTGTGAGGAACCTAGAGGCACCCAGGCGGGAGATCCTAGCTACTGCACCGTATGGTATGAACCTTTACCTCGAAGTCGAGGCAAAAAGGTTTAATGCTGATAAATTTTGTTGGTACTATGGAATTCGATAGGTGTGATGTTCCATCACATTGGATGCCCTATCATGACACCGGAATGTTCATACTAATGTTTCTCCGTGTATAGGATGCTTATTGTGTTGATGTCGGCGTGTTCCGGATTGGTTGTTTATTTTTCATTTTAAAAAGGAGGTATTAGTTTTGATTTTAAAGTATTCTTTAATATGCTGGTGGAATAGTCGGTTTGAGCCGATTTGGACTCTTTTAATCCATGGTTAATCCGTTTATTTTTTGTCTTCGTTTCCAAAATATATTTATACAATATGGTTTTCTACAGGTACCGTGATGTCGTTCCCATATTCTCGGTTTTTAGTTTCTTAACTCATGTTCACTTATTATTTGTAAGATTTTACAGGTGCCTAACTTTTATACTCTTTGATTTCATTTACAGCGTTGTGATGTGTCGGCGTGCATACATTGATTCGTATGTTTGAACTCTGAATTAGTGATGAAGAGCTATGCTTTGCATGCTCCCAGTTATGACTTACGATTATGTATTTCCCTTGCTAGTTGGATTAGAGCATTTACGAATTTTTATTAATTATGAGATTTTACATGTGCTTACCTTTTTTGGATAGGCCTATAGTGACTGAAGGTCACTGCAATAGTTGTATAGGCTTTACACCATTGAAGGTTGCAGAGGTACATATGGACCCAGCACGATAGTTTGGCTGGGAATTGGTCACTGCTCAGGATCACGGACTATATCATGTGTTGTAGTACCCCCGGTCACGGACCCGCCTACTGCTGAGTGCCACTAGAGATAGGTTTTACGTACTAGATGAGGTACCAGTCGCTTACATCTTGCTAGATTAATATTTTTGTGTTTCTTTTGTTAGGTTGGGCCAGAACTTTACGTATGTTATTCTTACGAGATTCTATAGGGTTTATCCTTTAGCAGTCAGTTTACAGGATCGGAGGTAGCGCATTGACCCCAGGAAGAAGACTTTTGCGTGGCTCGGAATCTATAGGGCAACTGATCAGTGCCTCTAATCCTATCCGTGTCGAAGATTACACTTTTGCGTTTGATTTTGGGCCAGAATTGGCCTGTTTCATATTGTACAGTTTTGTAGTGTGATTGTTTTTCAATTCCGTAATAAGTGTATGGACATGACTTGCAGTATTGATCTTATTTTATCTACTTTGCAAGATGAATTTTCCCTTCTCGTCCTTATTGTTTACTCTGTGTTGTTCGTTAGAGATTTCACAAGTTTTCTAGTATGGCACATTCCTGTCGGTCCCGTCCATTCTGATTTTCTTTTTATCCGCAGTGTGCTAATTTGGCTTTCTGCATTCCTTTTCATACATTTAATATTGGGTTTACGACGAGTGGTCAAATTTATATATTGTGTTCCCGATTGGCCTTATTTTATAGCCGAGTGGCATATTTTGCTTGTTGTGATTAGCCGCTGGCTCTTTTTTGTAGCTTTGATTGCCGAGTGGGCAGCAATTACTAGCCGATGGCACAATTTTGAATTTTGTGAGTAGCCGAGTGGTACAATTCGAACAGCCGAGTGGCATGTTGTGATTAGCCGGTGGGCAAATTTAAATGTTGTTTAGCCGAATGGCATAATTTGTATAATGCGTTTAGCCGAGTACCACAATTTGAATATTGTGATTAGCCGAGGGCTTGTTGTTCTTGATTAAGTTTCCTCGCTCTCATTCAGTTTCATTACTCGTTCTCGTTTCTACTATAATCTTGTTTGGTTGATCTTGCGTGTGGCTTGAAGCTCGAGATCGCTACCCCTCGCTTTTTGTGTAAGAGCTTCCTAAGCGGTTTCCTCATTGTCGATTGCGTTTGCGGATTTTATGAAGATTTTTCCGGTTTCCCGTTTGTAGATCTGTTATATGATTCTTTAAAAGCTTCATAGCTTGTATTGTTACCGATGGTATTTATTGCTGCATAGCGTTAGAATTTGCTGATTAACCTAGATGCTTTTTTCTCTTGATTAAGAGATTGGATTTTGTTTAAGTTGAAAAATCGGTGTTTGCCCTGGTTTTTCTGGATTTCATCTCTGAATTTCGCTTTCTTTCTTCAGTTAGTTGCGTGCATACAGTTTTGAAATTGTGCGTAAGTGCACTGTCTTGTGCATATTTTTATTGTCCCCTTTTTGATAAAGTCGCAATCACCTTGGAATTGCTATATGCCTATTCCTACATGTCGGACATCGTGTCGATTGGCATGAACAGCCAATTAGTTTTCACGATTAGAGATGACTTCATCATTCTTATATGGGATATCGTTTTGATTATGTTTGTGGTAACGGTTGTGGTGATTATTGATTTTTATGTACTTGTACGTTATTTAACTGATTCGATCTAGTAGATCTTCTGGTTTGTCTGATAATGATTGGTATAGATGTTAAATATGATTCAATGATCTTAATTCTGGCTTTTTAAGCTACAATACTGTAAGTGGATGCTGGCTGTATGCGTTTTGAAGTTTATGCCTTTACCTTTAAGGCTTCTAATTTCAGATCTTTGCCCATCTTATGCTATTCTCTAATACCTCAACAGCTGTCAGTAGGTTCCCAGTTCATCTATTTTTTTCATCGAAGATGGTTTAAAATCGGAATAGATAAAGCCACTACATTGCAAGTTACCCTAGCATATGCGTTATCAAGCAATGATGGCATAATATCACGTCATTACAAAGTTGGGTGGTTGTCTCATGTAGCAATGCAAAGTCCTCTGGTTCAATTAATTTTAATATTAGGCATGGGTATATGCCTACTAGGAAGTTCATTTACATTTCCTAGCGCTATAACAAAACTTTTGATTGGATGAAGCAACACCCTCCCGTGGTAACTTCTCATTCTGACATGTTAATAGATGATATACCATGGTTTGAGATACATTTGGTACAATGCCAATAGCAACACTATGAGTTATAATATGCTATCAACAAGGACACGTTCATTGGTGTACTTGTAATGCATGACATGAGCTGCTCTTGTGTATCAGTATCAAATATTACTCCACAACCTCAGTTGTGTGTTCTAATACACTGTAATGACAGCTTGACTGTGCACAGGAGTTGAATCTTCATTGCCTCAAGTGCAATGCCCATTGTTTTGAAACTTGTTTTCCTGTAATTGAATTTTGTTCTCGTTGCAATGGACTGGTGGTTTAAAATATTTATACTCTATTTGATAATCCGGGCATTCCCTATGAAGATGGATATGGCTGTAATAAAGCTTGCCTTTTAAAACCAGTGGTATTTAAAAGGTAAAGGTTGCTGCCTGAGTATGGTTGATGCCTGCAAATATATACGTGGTTTTATCATCTCTCTATATACGCGAGTTTTCCTATGATCTCTGAGTATTACATACAATTAAGACTACCATCCCGCTAAGCTATGGTTTGTCTTTTTAAAGACTATTCTTGTTAGGAAATGTGTGCTCTTGTTTTCTTTTTCTAGCACATCTTTTAAGATATGCTGCTTCCTTGGGCCTGTCCTATTCTGATAATCATATCTTGACTTTAACCGTAGCTTTCCATTTGCTAGTTGGATTTATTGAAATCAATAAGTTTGTTGGCGCATGCAGACTTACAAGGTGGTTTTGTTCAGATTCCCGAACAGAGAGTTAGTCCTATATCGACTGGTTTTTACTATTGGAGTAAGGGTGTGATCAGTAGGCCGTTTTAGATATGGCCCAGTTTTGGTTGTGTATTTTGGGTACTTAAGCTCGTAGTAGCCGATGGTATTACTTGTGATTTATTGCAGTGCACATGTTTGTTACAGAATAACATTTTACGAGCTTTTATGTAATCAATTTTTTTGACTTTCCGTTTCTATCTTACCCAGTTTGTCCTTTTCCAGACTCTCGTTCCCTGATAGTTGTGTATAGATAGATATTATATATGTATTTTATTGATGTGTCTCCTTTTTATGTCGTGCTTGGTTTACCCATAGCCCGTTCTTTTATCCTTGACATATAGTGAGGCGGCGTGCTGCCTGACGTTCGAGCGACGCTGTGCTCCAGTTATGTGTTATATATATGTATATTTGTTTAGGCCTTTATTATCATGCAAGAGGTTAGGCGGGATTGAAAATATTTATTACCGTTTGAGGTACGAATTAGGCAAATAATGTATTTTCAATGGTATATGCCGGAATAACGGTTTGCATGAGATTATTACAGTTTGTGTAACGTGAGGAGATGTTGCAGAGATTCGCATTAACCGAGGCGCCGCCATGCAGGCAAGACGTCAACTTTTGCCAAATCGGAGCGTTTGGCTTGAAAGTGCAGCGTACTTCCATGAAGATGCATCGTTGGATGGAGATGGTTTTGACGCTTCGAGCTTCTTGAAAGGTTTTAAGAAGATTTGCTTAATAGGAATTTTCTGGAACTCGGAAGTTGTCTATGTTCTCTTCCTTCTTTTGCTACTGAGCCTATATCGCAGGTTTGTAAGACGTGTTTCCAGTATTGTTAAGTCTACGTCTTTCCTTATTTTCACGCCGGTCTTGCTGCTGACGTGCGAGCGACGCTTGGTGCTCCCAAGTTATTCAGTTTTATATATCATGTATATGTGTTTTAGGCCTTTATTATCATCCAAGAGGGATTAGCGGGATTGAAAACATTTTATTACCGTTTGAGGAACGAATTAGGCAATTAAAAAGGTTTCGTGGCAAGGGCTTAGGGGGGGGTGTGAATCATTATGGCTAGACTTAGTCCCATGGCCCCAAACACGTGACATTTGCAGTACGCTGGTATTTTGCCCTGTATGTCGGGAACGCATACCATTGTAATGTATGGGTTGCCAGTTCACTGATTTTAAAGTTTCTTTTATAACTATATTGACCCCCTAATCGTGCTTTACATAACTGGTCAATACTTAACTTACAAGAGTTATCTACTATTGAAAAGAAATCCACCTGCTTGCTTTTATGCAACTAGTGGGAGGCCCGCGTTTCGCGCGGTCTCCCCCTAGCTGAGTAAAACTGGGAGTGATCACTGAAACAGTACCGTGTGGCCAAGAGATATAGTCCTCCGGCTAACAGTCGGGACAGTGAACAATCGGGCAATCGATTCAGTTGACTCTTCTCGCACTTAGTTTTACGCTTTATTCTATTGTCGTTGGTCATCTAATGGAGCCCGGACTATTATACATGCCCGACTATGATTACTTTCACACCGGTCACTGAAACTAATTAGCGATCACCGGGGCGATCACTGTGAAGAGGGGACACAGTGGCCACACTACAGCAACCACACCAGGCGATGATTACGACAATTTGGCATTTTAAGTTCATTATAACCTTCATGTTACCGTACCGTTGAGTATATACACAATTTTTTTGCGAAAGGATAAGATTTAGGTGTGTAGAATAAGAAATCTGCGGTGCCACCTGGGCATCCTTGGCATTTTGAGAAATCCAAGATGGCGTCGCCATAATGAAATTCTCTATTCAACCCTAATATTATCAACTATGAGTTATAGCTATACTATAGGATCCAAAGAACAAGTGTATGGCACTTTAACATAATCATACTTTCAAATTCAAATGGAAGCCAATCCATCATTTTAAAATATCTGCCTTATGACAGCAAATACGTGCGATAAAGAATAAACATGAAGTACTTAGTTATGTAGTTGACACAATAAATGTTTTCTGAACTTTAAGTTGCAACATGACGAAAATCAATATGGCAGCCAAAACGTGAACATCTTCAAAAGTACTTTCACACAAAGTTATAAGTTATTACAACCTTCAAATCGAATCAATGTGTCAATGACATTAGATTAGAAATGTACCTTTGATCCTACCAAGTACACACATACACTTCAATTTGTTTTAATGCGTCAACATCGAAATAAAACTTATAGTGGCAAATTGTGTCAAAATACAATAGGAATTACATTTTTTTTTCACATATATGCACTCACTTTTTATAATTTCACACACTTTTTTATTTATCGGTATTACCTGGTATCAGCTTGGTTATGATCTAGGTCCTTTTCTAATTGTTTCATTGATCAATAATTTATACTTTAAGGTACATTAGAAACGTGTGTCAAGTATTTTTTAAGATCTTCACGTTTTTGGCTGCCATATTAATTGACGATCATGTTACAACGTTAAATGTATCAGAAATATATTTATTGTGTCTAACACTAATCTAGGTACTTTCAAGTTTATTTTTATCGCAGGGGATTGCTGTTATGGCATATTTTAAATTATAGATTTGGCTTCCATTTTTGAATTTGAAGTTATGACCAATGTTAGAAGTGCCATGCACTTGTTCACTTTGGTCCTATAGTAAATCCTATAGTATATCAGTACTCCATAGTTTGATAATATATGGTTTAATAACTAATTATCATGATGGCGACGCATCTTTGGATTTCTTAAAATGCCCAAGGATGCCCCGGTGCCACCCGGCAGATTCTTATGCTATACACCCTAATCTATCAATTGCCTCGCTCCCAATAAACGGCATGTGATCGTGCCCTGTCCCGTTTCAGGTCCTGATTTGGGAACAATTGCCTGTCAACATCCGTTGTCTTGATCACATTTCAGCTTTTAAAAGTCATTTGAAGTCTCCTGTATCTAAACTTGTTTTCCCCGTCCTAAGTCTTTCTCTAAAGCGCCTGCCACCTTAGTTAAAAGGCCGCTTTATAAATCTCATATTATTATTTATTTTATTTTATTTCAGGCAAAAAAATTGTATATATACTCAACTTTACGTAAGGCATAACTTGGACCATTCCCGACTAATTGGTGCCCTGTTCTAGCTTGACCCCTCTCCCCTCTAGTATATCGGTCATGTTGGATATGTGTATTGCCTGCAAATGAGGAACGACTTGATTGGGTTGTACTTCTTGGGAACACTATTTGCCAAAACGTATGAAGAACTCACGCAGAATTCGACCAAATCACAGATGACAGTCTTTACATTTTTGGTTTTGTCATCAACAACCAAAAAAACAAAAAAACAAACAACAATCAAATAAACAAAACAACAAACATCCTATTAATTCGTTTGACAAAACTTTAATGGAGTTTCCCCTTGCCGCGCCGACATCCGAATAAATTTTAATTGGTGGCGGTTGGAGGTTATTATTTTTCTGGACAGTTGCACAAAACTTATAATCAAGTCGGACAAGGAAAATGACTTGAATGAGGGCATGAGAGGCACCCATATGCTTGGTGATACCTTCCATGGGGGGGGGGGGGGCTTACAATCTGGAGGTGACGGGTATGTAGGCGTTTGCCACATGACCATTTCTGTATAAGTTATAACACATAAAGATCGTAGTAGTGGCACTGAAGATGCTTTCCAAATATTTGTAGGTCAGTTGGGATGCCATCTAAAAACGAACACAACCAAGGGCGCTATGTTTATTTGGACTCATATTTAAATGCATTTCACGCCTCATGAAAATAAATAATTGAAAATGGTTTAAACACGAACAGACAAAAATTGACCAAATTCCTTCTTTGCGGAGTATACTTGCCGCCGCACGCAAAGGTTAAGACCCCCAATTTCAGCACCGCTGTCACCCAAGACCCCATGTTATTTTGAAAATGTCACCCAAAGACCCATGTATTTTAAAAATGTAACCCAAAGCAGGGGCGGATCCAGGATTAAAAACGTCAAATTGACGGGGGGGGGGCTGGCAGGCTGAAACTTGTCCAAACAATGAGGCTTAAAATGGGCCTGATTTTCAAGAATTGCAGAAATTACCGGGAGGCGCGCCGCCCCCCCCCTCGCCCCTCCCTGGATCCGCGCCTGCAAAACGGACCCATGCATAGTATAATTGAAATGTAACCCAAATACCACATTTTTTGGAAAGTTACCACTGTCACCTAAAAGGAACCCTTTTTGGGAGGAAACATTTTGAAAATTTTCACCCAAAGACCTCTATTTGTTTGAGTCCTCGTCACCGAATGTCCCCGTGGATGGGAAGCGCCAGCCTACACCCAATCCATTTCATTATGATTGATCCCGTCCCCGGTTATACGCTAGTACGTCGCGTAAATATTCCCTAGGAATGGCGTTACAACACAATACTTCTGAACGATACACCATGTAACAGTGCAGTGTACACGTTTACAATCGTGTAACAATGACTCAACTTGGCAACAGGGTAAGTTGAAATCGGCAGCGCCAATTTTGCTTACACCACGTGCTTACACATTAAAATGATGCAAGCAAAATTTAAATGCCATTAAAACCTAGGGGTGTCCACCTGAAAACAAAACTGTCATCTCTAAAGAACATATTTCTACATCAAATGGTTACACAATCGTTCGTGGACACCCTCTAGAATTTTTGTAAAATATGGTTAAAGTTGCAGCAAATTTCGCATTTTTGCATTGCGATGATCAAACTCGTGAGGGATTATGGGTAGTCTGGCAAGTCGAAATTAATCAACGACAGCATTTTGATTAGTCTCAGCTAGGAGTCACGCAGGCGGCGGTAGCAAGGGCTGACATAATTTGTGAAGAACCTAAATCCGCAAGTTATGATCTTTAAAACCCTATTTCTTATTTACCTTATTTTTAGAAGGAAGTCAATGGTATTCAGCGACTTACATTTTTAAAAAGCATGAACGAGGCCAGGTATGTTGCCCTTGATGTCACGAACAGATAATAGAGGTCAATACGGGGAGGTAACATTACCTGACATCTTTTCAACTGTGTGAGCAGTAACAATGGACCTGCGTACCCTGATGAGAAAAAATCCTTAGTGTGTTTCTACATACTGGGTGATTGCTGAATATCATTAGCTCCGTTATTCGCTTGGGTTTACATAATTACACACATTGGTCACTGACATTCTGAAAATAAATTGAGTTGACATTTTATTAATTTTTCTAAAGAGTAAGTAAGACTCTTTTCATATGGGGATAAGCCTTTCCATGGTTAACATAATTTAAAAAAAATAGTGAAGGAAGTAAGTTATCCCCAGTTCTGTAGAACGGAAATATGGTTAAATCACGGTGTTTCCTTAACCTGACCAGGTTTACCTGACCAGGTTTCGGGAACACCATGAATTCAACAACCTATTCAACAACCTGTACAGTTTTATTCGTCAAGGTTGTTGAATTCATAACCCGTCAGGTAAACCTGGTCAGGTTACGGAAACAGCCCGTTAAATCACAAACGTATCATGTCTATAAGTGACTGAGCGCCCCCAATTTTCCAAATATTTGGGATTTTTGCACAGTTGTATTGGTGATTGGCTAGTAAACCATACCTGAGAATAGCAGAGCTCCAAGTTCTCCGTGTGTCGCAAACGAATGAATTTTGTAATTAAAATAATTAATATCGGAATAACCGGGAAATTGCGCCATGTACGTGGCTATGCTCATCTTTATGTGAAATTTCAATTTCGATAACTTCATCTATTAGTTGTTCCGTCGGTTCAGGAGAAGTCAAATTAGAAGTAGTTTTTTTGAGGTGGCACTATTTCATAATGGAAGGACATGAACTGTGAACAAAATCGCTTATTTTATGATAAATACGCATTTTTGAGCATTGTCGTTCACAGGTATAGTTTACTATAGAATTACCAACACAACTGTGTGAAAATCTCAAATTTTAAAAATTGGGGCGCTCTTTTTAATGTGCTGTTATTGCTTTTTTTCACGAGTTAAATCTGTAACTCATGCCTTTTGGATGGCGTACCATTTATAACCTGATTATCCTTGGAATATTTCATCTACTTACACAAACGAGTACCAAAGAAAACTACGGAAACATACACATTGCCAAAACAATTTATTAAAGATCTCACTTAAGAATGACATCAGCATTACTTTTATCTTCATTAAAAAATAAACCTATACGTGAACTAACGTTATAACAGTACGTGTTAAGCCATCGAGTTTACAATAATATAAAGACACTTACTAAACCCTTGGGTACAACAATTCTTCTCCTGAATATAAATACACTACGTGCTGGAGAAGTAGAGTGACAACGCCCTTGAGTTTAGAGCCGGGGTTCAGAGACTGGTTTTACAGGGTGTCCACAAAAATGGTACAAGGCAAAAATCACCCTTGTTGGAGGTGAAAAAATAAATTAGTGACGTAATATTCACATCGTGTCATAAATTAAGTCTTGGATTTGAATACCGTTTACAGCATACGATTTGGTTGTTGCAATCCAGAGATATGGCTAAAGAGAGAGTAAAATACCAATTGTGCGACTTTTCACAGAATGGGAAAACTGAACACAATCAAATCATTCATGTTGATAAGACACGTTGACTCTTCTAAAACTGAGCTTTCTTCCCTAACGTGTATACGATCATAAAGTGAATTGAAATAAAGTAGCTTCGTGACACTAAAATGACACGACAGTGTTGATGTGCCGTTAAATTATACTAATACCTCCTCTTCCTCCTATCAACATCTCTTATTTTGGATCCTTTCTATGAAAAGTGGCACAATCGGTAATCACACCCTCTCTAATTATTCCCTATCTCTGGATTGGCACAACCACTCGGATGTTGTAATGGATTCAAGCCAGATTTGATTTATTTTGTCATGGGGGGGGGATCAGTTTTTGTGTCCACATGTTTACTCTAAATGTCATACACGTGACCGAACTTTTATTTTTCCCCATGATAAAATAACCAATCTCGCAAAAGTGAAAACATTATTTTCGTTGGTTTGGACTCAAGGTTATTATAATATCAAAAGTAATAACAGATTTGGTACGTTGACAATACAGCGTTGGTTGGAAAGGAAAATTTACCCGTTGTAGGTCACACCCGTGACTGGAAAAGAATGCCCATCTGTACCAGGCTACATCCGAGAGAGAATAGCCAAGACTGTTGTCTGTTTGTCTTATGAAGAGTTGTTCTTTATGCATGAAAAGACGATATGGTTATTTGCTTGTTGACGTTTATTTAATTCTCGCATTTCGCATACATGCGCCGCCAGTGGTTACCCTAGCCAGTCCAATTTTGGGATTGTGATTATTAGCTATTAGCATGTTGAAACAGCTCAACGAAAGAAAGCAAATGTTTTACTTATGTAAATCGCCCGTTTTTAGTGTGCATTCGCTCGCAACCGACCCTTATATTGACAACAAATGATCATGACGTGTTGATTGTGTAATTTTTGTACGCGGGTCTGGCTGTCGATTTTTTCCCATGAATGCATCGGAAAACATCCCTCTCCGAGGCAGTCGTTGGCGGCGCGTACGTATGTCGAATTGTGAGAATTTCTCAGTAGTTGAAACGTTGTTCGTTGGAATAGAGAAATTCCCAACTTCCATGAACCCATGAACTGCACAGGGCGAAAAGTCGTATCCGTATGATTTTGGCACGAAATCAAATTTATCTGTGTGTGTGTTATACCTGTTGCTCATAAAGTTGGAAGGAAATATTGTTTACCACTTTATGATGATCTTGCAGTGTGAGTTATTTATGATATTTAGGTTGTTATATCGCCAACTACTGATTGATCATTCTATTCCGAACATATCACCATGGACTAGTACACAATTAACCTTTACGAACTGTGTCCTTACCTGAAATAAAAAGGGGTATTTGAACAGCCGATTTAAGTATTTTTGTTGAATTTTTTTCACATCAGTCAGTGTTACAGATAACACCTTTTTGGGCGATTTCGTTCATCGAATGTTTTAAATAGTACTGTTTTAAATGTCAATCAATCAGTCACTAATCTCGAGTATGGCCACCCTTGACATAAATCATTGCGTCCAGACGCCGCGGCATACTGTCCACAAGGTTTGTTTATGATGTCAATGGACAAAGCGTCCCACTCATCATAAGCCTGAGCTAACTCCTATAGCGTTTGAGCAGAGTTTGTCCCTGTCATTGATGGCTCGGCCTAAGGCATGATCCCAGGCATGCTCGATACCGTTATATCAGGGAGCAAGCAGTCCATGGTATCTTCTCCACCCCCTCTGCCTCAAGAAATGTTGCCTCAAGACAGGCAGTGGTTTTAGCTGAATGTCCGGTACACGAGGCGTTTATGTTCCACCTGGCACCACTAGTGACTTTTTTCTCCATAATGAATACCTGCCCATACCATCATTGATCCGCAACCACCTTGAGTCGATTCGATTCCTGAATACAGTCCTCTCGGAGATTCTCATCTTTATCGACGAACCCTTTGTCTTCCATCTCGAGTTCAGATGGTAGCGTCTCTCGTCAACATGTCGCCTAGTGTCCGAGCTGTAATCTTCTGTGCTCCCTAGGGACATTTGGTCATTCGTCTTGCTCGGTACCCATGTTGAAGCAATGCCGATTTACATTTGGCGAAACGTTGATCATAGTTGTCTCTCCACAAACGACGACGACGGCTCGTAGCATTTTGCCGGGCTATACGGCACAGATTAAGCATTACGGCGATCATCTCGTCTGGTAGTCAACCGTGTCGTCCTGGAGATTTGTGTGGCCTCATAGGCACCACCTCTCGATGATGTCTGAGGATTTTACAGACCGTACTCTGCGATTCCCCGAGGAAATCAGCGAATTTGGCTTGTTTGTACCCTTCGTGCAAGGTTTGACATGCTGTTGGACGAGGCATAGCCTGGGGAACCTCTGTGTCAGTTTTTGTTGTAACGGCAACAACCAACTCTGAAACAACGCTGGTTCGTTTAGCACCGGCTTGGGCAGGAAAGGGACAGAAAATAGACGTCTGGCCTTTTATAGCTCCCAAAAAAGCATTTGTTAACGTATTCAAAATTATCATGGATTCACTTCCCTGGGTAGTGGGGACTTATTATGTATTCATTCACCTACTCTAATATGATACTGAGGCGTTCACAAAAATACGTTTAAGATTGGATCTGAAAAAATATTCCAAACTTTATGAAGCAACAAGTGACCAATTAATGAACTTAATCTAGAATTCTTGACCATAAAATACTGTCTAAAGAATGTCTACTATAGGCAGTTTTTAACAAGATTAAAAGTTACGGA
>JAMKCH010045467.1:0-28302 GCA_023653785.1 Ophioderma brevispina | reverse complement strand
CATAAATAGACTTTCTTTCCCTGCCCCCACCAATCTTACCCCCCACCCCCAATGCTGTTTTGAGATTGGGCTGTCAGAAACACAGTGATTGCACTAGTAGAAATTATCATGCAAGGAGCGTTGTGATATGTGTGTGTGTGTGTGTGGATGTGTGTGTGCATGTGTATGGTGGGGGTGTGTGTATGGTGTGTGTGTGTGTGTCGGCAGACATCGTGTCAAGTGATGACGGTCCATGGTTGTCAACCTCATAGTTTAACTAATCATCTTAGGGTAAGGGCTGTGGTTTAGCCAGCGGGGAGGGGGAATGCGCCCTCTGCTCAGAACCCTTGCCACCCAGCTGGAGAAGGACACAAATTAGCCCCCTCACAAAATGCCTCGGCACCCCTTCTGCTCCCCACCACCCCCTCCCCTTTGCAAATGTCTGGTTGCGCCACTGGGTAAGGGTTAGGGTTCGATAATTGAACTTTCTCCTAACCCTAAATACAGGAGGCGACGGGGTGACTTTATGGTATAACCTGTCGCCCAAATGTATAGGCCTGAGGCGCAATCTTCTATATAAGAAATTATTTACTCCATAATTTCCCTTATTCTTCAATCCTACCCTCTTTCAGTGGCTTATAGTTCAATAAATATATGGGCCTGTGGTGCAATCCTCTTAGTCATGAAATGATTAGTTAAGTAAATTTATAGGCCTTCCAGTGCAATCTTCACATCTAAAGAAATTTTTTACCCCACTATTTCCCTCATTTCTTCAAGCCCTGCCTTCTTTCAGGGCCTTCTTATTTTTTTTACTAGTCACTAAATTTATAGGACTGCTGCGCAACCAGCTATGAAATGACTAGTTAAGTAAATTTATTGACCTATGGCGCAACCCTCTTGGCTAAGAAATGATCAATTCAGTAAATTTATCGGCCTGCAGCGCAACCCTCTTATCTAAGAAATTATTGGTTAAGTAAATTTATAAGCCTAAGACCTATACATTTATTTATAGTCCGTCAATAAATCTATAAGCCTGCGGTGTAAGCTTTCTATTTGCGGCGAACCCTCGTAAAATAAATGATTAATTCAGTAAATATATAGGCCTGCAGCGCAATCCTCTTACCTATGAAATAAGTTCAGTAATAAATTTATAGGCATGTGGCACAATCCTTTTAGCTAAGCAATGATCATTTCACTAAATTTATAGACCTGCGACGCAACCCTCTTGGCTAAGAAATGAGTTCAGTAAATATATGCTTGCTGTGCAATCTCTTACCTAAGAAATGATTAGTTAAGGCCTGCAGCAGAATTCTTTTAGCTAAGAAATGATTAGTTCAGTAAATCTGTAGACCTGTGGCACAATCATCTTAGCTAAGAAATGGTTGGTTCAGTAAATGTATAAGCCTGAGGCGCATCTTTCTTAGCTAAAAAGGTAAAATAGGCCTGCAGCCTAACTCTTTTATAGTTGAGAAATTATTAGTGGGGGTGGGTTGCCACCCCCGCGGGAGTTCGTTATAAAGCATCCTATGCTTATGATTTTGATAACAGTGCATAGGTATAGTCTTCTTTCTATTGCTACCAAAATAAGTACTAACATGGCGTATGGCGTAACAATGACGTCATAAAGTCCACGAATCAGCAAAATTGGCATTTTCCACAGAAAATAGGCGAAATCCAATTTTGCACTAAAAAGGTAGGAATATCGGATTTTCATGCGGTTTTCAGCTCTAAATAATGGCAATTGACTAGTATTACAAAAACAGAGTTTTAGAGCCATACTGTGCAGAATATTTTTTAAAATGGATGGCAATCACCCCTCTCACCCTTCGACTTTGATGGGCATAACCCTAACTCTGGTAGTACATACATTTTTTTTGCTTAAGGACCGGGAAGGACGAGGTAAAGAGTATTCAGAAGCTTTTTACAAAAGCTTTTCGGAGGAAAAGGAAAGTTCATTGGGGGTGGTACCACCCCTTGTGAGGACGAGGTAAAGTTTAGCATATAAAGAGGAATATAAACCAGGATAGGAACAATTCCGTTTGAGTGGTACATATAATACGAACCCTATCATTGATTTGAAAATGATCTCAAAACCCGGGATCTCACTTATTTTGGGGTAGGATGTGCGGCCGAGTGTTTGAACAATACCTGGAAAATATACAAAATGAAAGATTTGTTAACCATCCTTATACATGCTGGTGGTGGAGGTTTGGGGCAAAGCCACAGAAGCTGAGAGATAGCTGTGGTATTAAATGTATTTGAGCCATTCTGGCAGCCTATTTTTCACATTTGGGTTTGTAAAGCATTCTACATACCTGATTAACCACATGTAGATATACTTGAAACAGGGAGACGCAACCTTTCTTATACCAATTTTCAAGAAAAATGGGACCGTTCATATATCAAACATGAAATACGCACATCTACGGTTACTCCCTTTCCCACTGTATATGATTGCAACTTTTGTTCAAGGAATATAGTTTTAAGTGTATTTTCATTTCAGTGGGGGCCCGATAAAATGTACCAACATTCCAATTCCCCATAGTTTACTTCTGTGATGTCATATTGAAGTACACCCTCTCAATATAAGTATATTACTTGGTTAGTTCATGCAAGTTTAACGGAGTTTCTTTCGTTTGCTTTTATTTTGTTTTATTTGTTATTGTCTTGTGCTGTATTTTTTGGGCTAAAAGTAAAGTGCAATGAACATTAAGTGCCTAGGTGTGTTCACTCAGTTCGGTACCAAGGGGTCTCACTTTCTTAAGGAGACAAATTTAAAGGGGTCTTAAGACAAGGCCAAAGGTGCAGTGTAAATGAGTCCAGGGCATGAAAATAGGGGCAAATCGTTGCTTTCCCCGAACATGGGCAGAATTTAATTTTTAATAAAAAAAAAGCATCGATAAGTGGACAAAACAATAATTCCAAAATCTTGTTCACGAGTAAAAACTCGCCAGAAGAAAAAAAAACCCCGTGTTGTAAATAGGTAGGGGCCGCCGTGTAAACAGGGGTCACTTGTCAGACGAAGCAATTTCCAGATTTGAGGGCAGATTTCTTTCTCTTTTTGAGGCAAAGCTCTCCAAGTCGCAGAGCTCTCTGGGGTGACAACACCCCCCCCCCCCCCCCCCCCCCCAGCCGGCTTTAACACATTAAGTAAAAAAATATGTAACTAATGATAACATTATATGATATTGTACCGTAATCCTATCAAAAACTTTACACACTGACATATGACAGTTTCACTCTCATAACCCCCCACCCCACCCCAACTTTGATAGCGCCTACTTACCCCCAACTCCCTATCCCGGTGGTAATCATTTGGCTTAAATGTTGTGCAACTGTTATGAAAAATGATAAATGGACGATCTTAGATCATTAAAAATCTCGTTAAGCATGGTAATCCTGGGCGAAAATAGTCAGAAGATGTAGTAAACATCACCATGGATAGATTGGTATTGATATAATTTTGGTAGATTCCCCCCCCCCCCCCACCTCCCCCCATCCTTCATGGTGATCTACATTAATTTAGAATTATTTATATAAACATAAACATGGTATAACTACATTAATCATGATAGGGCAATCCAAATACATGCTTTATAACCGCAAAGCATGGAAGTTGTACTATATATGCATACCCGTGTCAATTTCATTCATTGTGATTTTCGATAGGGGGTCCTTTACCCCCTCATAACTCACATTATACACGTTTATATTTTTTGCATCATGCACTTTCGGATTCCTAAGATTTCAAGCTTCATTTGAATATGATGCACTGTTGTTCAAATTAGGTAACCGGTTACTCGAAAAATAGAGAGTTTTTTCGGCTCTTGCGGATGCCGCACTATTAACTGTTGCGCGCAAGCACACACACATAAAAATCCATGCGTCACGCGTATGTTATCATTATTGCATTTCCCTAATTAAATGTTCATTGCTGATCGGCGATTTTTATGAGTAATTATGCGAAAACCAAACGATGGGAGAAAACATGCCTCTAAAAAGATTCCGCATTCGTAATGAACAAAAGGTCACCCAATGCCCTGTTAATTTTGCTCCGAAAAGAGATATTTGAGGCCGGGGGCACTTGTATTCAAAGGGGATATGATGGTGAACAAGAAAACGGTTTAAAAAGGGTTGTTCTTTTTTCCAACAGGCGATTACGCGCCGTACATTGTTTAGGGGGTCAAAAACAGCAAAATATGGAAAAAAGGGTTTATGTTTTTTCTTAACCCTGAAAGTTGATGTATGTTTTGGTGATTATCGTTAATCGGGATTCAAAATCATCAAATATTGTAATCGGACTTCTGAAAAAGTAAAGCAAAGCAAGCTAATAAAGGGATATAACGAGACAATTGGCAGGCTTACTTGTTTAGGTTATAAACAGATAAAAAATAATGTAGTCGGGTATGTTTTGATTGTTTTTAGTCGCGTCGAAAAAAACGTGTTTAGGGTGGATTTTGAAGTCCATGTTCATGCATCATATCACCTTTGAATACAAGGGCCCCCCCCCCCCGGAATTTGAGGCAGAGTGACAGCATTTGGCAGTTGTTGTTATTGTGTTTCACTCACTGAACGAAACGTTAAAATAGCCGGGTGGTCTCAGAAATATGCATAAAGACTTTCCAAATACGACGCGATGGCAAAACCCAAACTATTGATGTGCCCAAACCTATGAAATGAAGTGGGTATGCTATATAATACTTGTGGGCCCCTCGAATCTGGTTATGCTATTTCAGGAAGATTGCGCCCATCTCGAATACAATAGATCATTGTGTTACCACACCAACGTTTACATATTCAGTATGAGAGTAGTGGTACTGTTTTAAAAATGGTATTTTTAATGTCTGAAAATGCATTAAAATTGCAAAAGCGATGTTATTGCAGTGGCAATAAAAGTATTTATTTATTTATAGTCATATTAGGTGATTTCATCTAAGTACCTTTTATTAAAAAAAATGGTTGAGCAAAATCTATTTGGACAGTGTAGAGGCCATTGCAGTACAGTTGATTAATAAAAACACACGCGAGCGTGGACTGCGTGAGACCAAGACGAACATCGCACCTCGTTCGCGATACGTAATTGGGCGAAGAAGGCGCCGACCTCCCGCGTAGCTTGTCGGCTTACATGCGGTGTGCGGATCTCGATTGTGCAATAAATTTAATCCCACTGTAGGACTCTTCAAAAATATTTAATCCTCTATGTGCTGACACCAAAGAACTTCATGGGTGAAGACTTTGCAAATCCATTACTGTGCAAAACTATTTGGGAAATGAAGTGAATTTCCAACATCATAAAATAAGAAATGACTAAAATGGCAAATTTTGTGTTTAGGGCTAATAAAGTTCTCAAATTATTCCAATTTTATCATTTTTGCGTCTTTGTCCATATATTTGCAAATGATTACCCCTAAATACAACCTAATAAAATAATAACTTTTATGCGATTTGGGTAGCCTTAAGTATGATCTTCACATTTTCTTGGAATGGAACCTTCCATGGTGAGATATACGGGAAAGAAAACACCTTGCTCACTCAAATCTGCAAAATAAAATGCACTGGACCACAGTCAGTACCTGGTTTAGGTATTCCTGGACGACGCAATTTGTTTCGCAGCCTTTCTATTAACGATGGTTTTTGCTGCAATATACCCGGCGAGGCTGTCCTGGTACCCATTGTCCCACTTTCATAAGGTGGCTCACATTCACCATCTGAAAAGAAAACTCGGAAGTCAATGAACGTATATTTTTCAGGTATGAAAATGTTTCATGTAAACTTGTTACTCAGAATATTCTCTTGTCAGTAAATTGCAATTACATTCATTCGTTCATTGCACCATTGTTTGCGTGATCGCAGCATGTATCCTCCGATTGGAGGCACCAACTTACAGACATTGTTCGATAGAGGAATCGTGGTCGACAAGGAATACCTCCCCATATCTCCGATTTTTTCCTTTCAGCTGAAAGCCACGCCTTCACAGAACTTCATGAAATGAATCAAGTATCTTGCAGATGAAAATGGCAAAGTCACGGCTCATAGCATATCAGGGATGAGTTTTTCTCGTACTCTAACAACTATCTTCCACCAAAAGTACTTGGCAAATGCTTCACCCTTTTTGCATGAAAGGTGGAGATTTGATTCCATGCGGAAAAAGTTGGCTCACCCGAATGACTGAAGAAGCAGGACATGATCGACATGGAGCCAATCGTACATTTTGCCGAAACACTGACATCTGGACAACATTGCCAGAGGGAGTGGGGCCGAAGTGTTCACATTCGAATAACACTAATTGGGTTCCAATGCTTTTGCGGGGATTGTATTTTTATAGGTCTCTTCGGAGCGATATATTGTTAGTTCAAGCCTCTGGAGCGGCTTTCCCGTAACCTGTTGCGGTTTACCTGATCACTGCGAATTCAACCTTCTTTAACGAAAAAAGATCATTTGAACAGTGTCATGCAGGTTCAGATAAACCTGGTCATGTTAATGGAACAATCTCCTTTAATTTGCAGAGAGGGAGAGGGGTAAAAACAATCCACCACCACCAACAACAACAACTCAGCTGAAAACTGACGTAGCGAAATATCAATGGCATAAAGATCGTGTATCTTCTGTACGTACACGTTGTGTTGAAATTAATGACATCGATCGTCCTTGCTGATTAGTGTCATATGTAATTTATAGCGGTGTCTGAGCCGTCATTGGTCAAAAGTAAATACTATTACAGAACCAATACTGGCATGCTCCAAAGTGACAATAGGGTAAAGTTCACCCAGAACAGAAGATGTAACGGTCTCATAGAGTGTATCAGATATCAATCAACCACCAACCAGGTCAAAATTCCCGTTGTTTTTTGTTTTTATCCCGTTGAACAGTTGTTCCATTTTCAGTGACGGAACTAAATGGTTTCAACTGTTTTAACTGGTCTTAACTGAGTTCAATGGTCAGTAAACACCTAGTGAAAAATTGTTCCATTTTCCGTCACCGTAATCAACCGATTCAACTGGATCCAATGGATATTTAACTGGGATCAACACTGGATTTCAAACTGGTTTCCAGTAAAACCGTTCAACTGGGATCAACTGCATTGTGCCTGGGCAAGGACAACACAAGACGATCACTGAGGAGAGTATTGACTTGATCAATGTCAAATTACGAAAATCACACAAGTTTTTGCAACCTTTAATAAGATGTTGTTTAACATACCGAACGGAGCACATGACAATGTTATGATCCGAATACCACATAGGATGTAGAAGACAGTTATGAACAATATCATCAAACCGAGGTATCACTAAATCAAGGGTGTGACCATGTTTATGTGTGGGTCCATGAACGTGTTGGCAAAAGCCATACATAGACAAAGTGGATAAGTAACGTTTAGAATCCCATTTATAGGGATTGTCAACATAAACATTAAAGTCACCGAGAACGATCAATTGACGAGTAGTACAAATGTCACTAAGAAACTGCTCTAACTCACGTCAAGAACGGGAACTAAGAAGGCTTTGGTAGCTGATTGGATGAAATCATAGTCTGTTGGGTCCCCTAATGATTTCTACAAAGTCATTCCCTGGTATTGATGTGGTGGTTGGTGATCGTTTTCAATTCTGTTTCTTAGCTTCTCTGTTATACCCAGCGAGGCGCCCCTGGTACCCATCTTCCTTACAATTCAGCATCTGAAAAGAAAGAAAAGAGAATTCAAAAAACGTTACTCGTTTATTGCAAACAATTGTGTTCCATGATCGTAGCTTGTGTCATCGATGGAAACACCAACTTACCACTAGAACCATGGAGGAATGCTTGGTGACATGGGAATATCTCCCTTTTTTATTTACTGTTTTTCATATCTAAACGCCACGTGCAACTCAGTGAACTTAAGGTGATGAGTCAAAGCTATTCAAGATCTTTCCAGCGGGAATCGCAAAGGTACTAAGGTAGAAGATCTTCTACGGACAATTGATTGCTAGTTTAAGCCTCTGGAGGGGCGTTTTTCCCGTAACAGGACCAGGTTTACCTCACCCACCTTCTCCTGACCAATAACCTTACGGAATCAACCCGTACAGGTTGTTGTAGTATCATCGTAAGGTGGTCAAACAATCTGATCAGGTTAAAGAAACTTCCCCACTGCACAAACAAACCTACTCTATTGAAGCTGTATAAAAGTTTCAATGTTGCGTAAATCGATTCTAGTCACTGACGGCACTTCGCGCCTGTTTAGTACTTCCTATTTAGGCAAATAACTCGGCTATTTATAGCGCTCGATTCAACCACGGCTGACTGACTGGTTTCATGAACGCGTTGCAGTATAGACCAGTTACATCAATGTTTGTAACATAGCTAGGGCCCTGGTAATCTTGAATAGGTCGGCTGACTGTGTAACACTGGACAATTGTATCTGTTTGAGTTTTAATACGATAGGCTCATAACATTTGGCAGGAATGGGTTCGCAGCAACAAAAGAAAATTACGTAGGATGTTAGACTGGGCTATACACACAAACGAACGCATTAAATCTTTGGTTGAGTGTCATTGACGTGTCAATGGAAACCATGCTTGAACCGCGTGCAACTGACCTTCTGATTCCAAAACACATTTCGGCGCATACAATTATGACAGCATCATACTTATTGCATTTCCCAATTCAAACTTGTTCCACTGCCGAAAATAGCTCTGCTCAACTTTACTAACTCAAAACAACACCAACATTCCCCACCGGAAGTCTGATCTTGTAATTCTGTTTTTCAGTTTCCCATAGCCGAGACCATCCCTGGATTTTCCCATTATCATTGCGCTATAATTTTTGACCACCTGAGGTCTAAGAAATTTCCTCTGAACGTCATGAACACACATTGCAGAATTTCCGAAATCTCCGACAATCTGTACCAAAATAACGGTCCACATTCTTAATGAGAGTAATGAGCGGCGCTCTTCATTGTATTGTTTTACGAAGAAGTTGTTCGTGCACAGTGTGAGCCAAAGATGAAACAACAAAGCAACAATTTAGTCTGGTAAGACATAGTCGAAAATTCAATTACATTATACCTCTACTACACTGTGGGGGGGCCAAGAAAAGACTATGCGACTTTGTTGCGTTACACTATGAATTCACAGTGTATCAGAGCAGGTCATTGTCATTCGTTGGTAGCTGCCTAGCCATGTGCCATGTAGTGGTATCTGAGTTTGATTTGGTTAACACTAAAATGTTTAAAGAACCAATAGGTGATTTAGAGAAATACTAACAATTAATTCAATATTGTTTAATATAGTTATTTTTATATAATATTGGATGGCTTTGAGTGTGATCCTTACAATATCGCCCTAGCGATTATTTCAGACGAGGGCGAATTTTCATGTATCCCCAAAAAAAGCCTCCATATTTTCATTATTATGCAAGAGGAAGCTGACTTACCGGTAGCCTATTGACGGATTTCCATTCTTGCCAAGTGAATTCAAGATGAAGTTCATAAAATGTTCATAATCCTTCTAAGGCAAAATATTTCAAAGCTTTGGCAATTTCCACAAACTTTCAAAATCCGTGGTAAAATTTCTGCAAACTTTCAAAATCCGTGGTTAAAAGTTCCACAAAAACGTTTCCAAATCCGTTGGTAACATAAGCTACCGCAAAAGTCTCAAAATTCAAAGTGTTTATAAACAATTTCGAGAAAAACGTTTCAACAAGTCAGAAATGTTTTCAACAAATAAAATCCAACGAATTAAAAAAACTAGCTTATCGAAGCCTAGTTTGGTAGTGTCTTGAAAATTATAGGTTTAGTGACTTTGCAGTGGTTAAGCACCAATGGATGCTGCTGCACCTGCATGACTTGCGTACGTCTGACATGTGGCTGGGCTAGCTGCCTCATGATTAGACGTTGCAATTCATTGTAGCGGCCTATGGTTCAATCTACGGACGCTCACTCACCATCAAACTGAATTACTTCTTCCAAGAAGGCATTTGGTAGATGATTGATGAAATCATAGTTTGTTGGGGGCCTAATGATTTCTACAAAAGGCATGACCTGGGTATTGATGTTGGTGTGATAGTTTTCGAATCTGTTTTTTTTCTTTTTTTTAAGGGCCTTCTCTGATATACCAGCGAGGCGCCCCTGGTACCCATCTTCTTACATTCAGCCCTTGAAAGAAGAAAGAGAATTCAAAAAACGTAACTCGTTTATTGCCAACAATTGTTTCCATGGATCGTAGCTGGTGTCATCGATTGGAACACCAAATTACAACTAGAACCAGGAGGGAATCTTGCGTGGACATGGAATATCTCCCTTTTTATTACGGATGTTTATATCTTAACGCACGTGCACCTCAGTGAAACTTAAGGTGATGATTCAAAGCTATTCAAGATCTCCAGAGGGAAATAGCAGGTACTAAGGTAGAGTCTTCTAACCGGAGCAATGGATTGCTAGTTTAAGACCACTTGGAGGGGAGTTTCCGTAACATGGACCAGGTTTACCTAACCCACCTTCTCCTGACCAATAATACCTTTACGGAATAAACCTACAGGTGTGTAAGGTGAATCATGGAAGGGGGTTCAAACCAAAGTTGATAAGGTAAAGAAAAAACTTCCCCTGCACCACAAACAAACCTATCTATTGAAAGCTGTATAAAAGTTTCATATGTATGCGTAAATCGATTTTAGTCACCGACGCCTGTTCGCGCCTGTGTAGTACATCCTTTTAGGCAAATAACTCGGCTATTTATAAAGCGCTCGATCAAAACACGGCTGACTGACCCTAGGTTTAAATGAACGCGTGCAGTATCGACCAGTAACAGCAATGTTTGTAAACATGCTAGGGGCTGGTATCTTGAAAATAGGTCGGCCTTGACTGTTAAAACTGGACAATTGTATCGTTAGAGTTTAATAATATTAGGCATAACAATTGCGGAAGGTTCGGATGTCAACAAAAGAATGACGTAGGATGTAACTGGTCTATACACACAAACGAACGCAGTAAATCGTTGTGTGTAGTGTATGTAGTGTCATGCAAACCATGCTTGACCGCGCTGCAACTGACCCTTCTGATTCAAAAACACAGTTCTGCGCATACAATTATGACAGCAATCAATACTCTCATTGCATTTCCCCATTCAAACTTGGTTCCACTGCCGAAAAATAGTATGCTCAACTTTACTAACTCAAAAACAACACAACATTCACCAACGGAAAAGTCTGATTTGAATTCGTTTTATGCCCCTCCCCCCCCCCTTCCCCCCCCCTGTTTCCAATAGCCGAGCCATCCTGGATTTCCATCATCTTGCGAATAATTTTGACCACCTGAGGTCTAAGAAATGTCTCGAACGTCATGAACACACAGGCAGATTTCCGAAATCTCCCCAAGCTGTATCACAAATATAAGTCACCATTCAGTAATGAGAGTAATGAGCGGCGCCCTTCATTTTGTAAATTGTAATACGAAGACGTTGTTCGTGCCTGGGAGCCAAAGATGAAACAAAACAAAAGCAAACAAATTAGCGGCAGGACATAGCGAAATATCATTACATTATACTCTACTACACTGCGGCAAAGAAAAGACTAGCGACTTTTGTGCGTACACTATGAAGTCACAGTGTATCAGAGCAGGTCATTGTCATGTTGTGCTGCCTAGCCATGGGCCATTGTAGTGGATATCTGAGTTTGATTGGTTACCATAAAATGTTAAAGAACCAATCGGGATTTAGAGAAGATACTACCAATCGGGTCTAAGTCTTTGGAAAAACACTTAATAATATTGGTGGCTTGAGGGGTGATACGGAAATATCGCACGAGCCGATTTTTCATAGCGCGGGCGATATATTTTCAGGTATTCACCAGAAAAAAAAACCATCCACTATTTTCATTTTAGCAAGAGGAAGCTGACTTACCGGTAGGCCTATTGACGGATTTTCCATTCGTGCCAAGTGAAGTTTCAAGGTGAAAGTCATAACTGTTCATAATCCTTAGGCAAAATATTCAAACATTGGCAAAAAGTTCCACAAACTTTCAAAATCCAGTGTTAAACAGTTCTGCAAATTTCAAAATCCGTGGTTAAAAAGTTCCACAAAAAACGTTTCCAAATCCGTTGAGTCACATAGCAACCGCAAAAGTCTCAAAATTCAAGTGTTATAACAATTCAAGAGAAAACGGGTCAACAGTCAGAAAAGTTTTTCAACAAATTTAAATAATAAAACATTAAAAAAAAAAAAACTAGGCTTAATCGAAGCTAGTTTTAGTTATGAAAATTATGTTATAGTGACTTTGCGTGGGTAAGCACCAAGATGCTGCTGCACATGCATGAATTGCGTACGTCGGACAGTGGCTGGGCTAGCTGCATCATGGGGTAGGACGTGCATTAAGTAGCACGGCATTATGGTTCAGATCTTACGGCGCTTACAACTCACCCATCAAAATGAATTACTCTCCAAGAAAGCACATTGTGAACAGAGAGAATGGCCTTTCCTGATCTCAGTACCACATGCCATACTGGGTTAGGAATAGGTCTAGGGCCTAGGCGGGCTTCGGCTACACACTGAGGAAAGATGATGACACTGCAGAGGAAGTAGGCCTAATATGATGTTTAGAGACTGATGAAGCAGCAACTGCAGAAAAAAAGGTGTATTATGAGTCTTGGACCGGTGATGGTTTACCGATAGATTTGACAGAGTTGAATTTGTTGCTTTGTGTTATCACTAACAGACCCATGTGAAAACTATGATGCTCCTTCATTGTGGGACCTGAAACATTGCACATCTCATGCACTGCAAGCCCTTTCGATATAGGATGGAGATGCAAGTAGAACGCTGACAATGGTTGGTGTAGCGTCGGGAAAGTCCCTGCTTTTTTCGATATAGTTGCCATCATTACTTCCAAGAATTTTGGTACCAATGGAGAATGTTTGTACCATGGACAATGACTGTGGAGCAGTTATATTGGGGTTTGGAACAATTCTTGGCATTCTGGGTGCAATTTGGAGGACGTATTTCCAGAGGGAAGCCAACAGGACCATCCAGGTTCCTTTGTTCATACATCCTACCACCGTCGACTCTGACGAAATTATCCTCTCTGATTTTCTTCATTTGCATCGCGACACTTGGTTACGTATCGTCTTCCATCGAATCGGGTAGAAACAGCAAAGTGATCTTTATTAATGTACGCAAGTTTTCTCGACCTCTTCTACAGATATAGAACATGAGCTCGAACCATACCTTATACTGCAATCCAATGGTGTGGATCATTGACGACCCCGATTTCGTACAGGTTTGCTGAGATAATTTTCATCGATTGAGACATGGTGTTGTACATCCCCTCGACCAATCTTTTTTAGCCTTACTGTGTAGCTATGAAAAGGCACGATTAGCCTCAAAAATTCTGGTCCCTTGCGATGTCGGTTATCATTACGAGTGTTCAAATGGCGATTTTCCCTCGTCTACCGAAGGGGGGTTGTTACCCCACTTCAGGGTTTTTTCCCCGGCTGCTAAAACCCCTGGAAGAGAAGTCCAACATGCCAGACACACCCAGGAACATCACAGACACTTGATTTTTGGTACCAATACATAGCTAGGTCCTCCTCTTTCCATTGGTACCAAAACGATACCAAATGCCTAGCATACGTCACAATAACGTAAACAGTTTCGCATGTCAGCAAAACGGCAAGTTCCATGTCACACCCAGTGAAAAAAATTCAATTTTTCGCCAAAAAAGTAGGAAAATCGGATTTTAATGCGGTTTTTGACTAATTGATGGGGACATCACTTTGTTTTATATAATGACACATTTTAGAGCTATAATAAGGTGTTTGAGTCGCTAAAATCGCGAAATACAATTTCCACCTATCTTCGTATTTTCGGACATTTCCTTTAGTGAACATATGTCGTCATGGTGACGTAATAATGGGGATGTGGTACTTATTTTGGTACCAAGGAAAAGAAGAAACTCTAAAGCGTTCCTTGGTACCAAATTTACTGGAATCGGGTGTTCAGTAAAAGAAATCACAGGGGGGGGGTAACCACCACCCCCCCGTCGGGAGTTTTGTTACAAAAAATGGCTCCGGTAGACCGAGGGTTAACCCTGCCCTAATGTTGACTAACTAGCTGGTCTTGTACTGTAGTCGCCCCATCCTGCTTGCCGGATCTCGACCCGAAAATTTGCTAGATCGCTGCCAATGCCGGCTTTGTAACTCTCAAAATTCTCAGTAGACCTTCTCGTGCAGTAATCTACAATATGTTCACCGATTCGTGTACATCTGTGTGTTTGCGATGTCTTTATTCTGTAGTATTTGGTCGAATTCTTCTTCATCCAGTTCGGCGAATCTCTCACCACTCGCCATAGTTGTTGTTGACGGCAAAACGTGTGTGTTCGGCGGTCAATAAAAGTCGTCTTCTTCCGGGGTAAATAAGTCTCGATATCAGATTAGGACGTATAGACGAATGACGTTTTCAATTTTTTTTTTTTCACAATACCTCACAGTGTGTAATGGTGCTTGTAATCTCTACTCAAACGGGAGCTAAATTATCGACGGTTGTGTATTTATTGCTTTGCGCATCGCTCTGCAGTCGCGCTGCCCAGTAAATGGCGTATGGGCAATAATGACGTCAGATTGACAGTATTAAATGTATAGGATGGAAGCTTCGATGCTAATATTGTTATATTGCACTATGCAAGAGATATAGGCTTGAAAACGCATTGTAACTATAAAACGTTCTTTCCCCTCCCCGTCCCATCCCAAGTCAGTGTTGAAAATAATATGCAGCGAGATTGGACCAAAGCTGTTCATGCTCATGACAACATTGAAATGAGGGGACAGGAACCAAAGCTTTTAATTTTTCTCTGCACAAAGTGTTCCAAAAATAATTATGAACAAGATTGTAGGACGAAGTGGCGTGGTAGGGGTATCGGGTGGTGTCTTGGCGTCATCCAAGAAGGGTGCAGAATCGACCAATTCAACGCCCCAAGGTCGATCTGCGCTCACTCCAAATTAGTTGAAAGTGAAACTTTTCGCGCGCTTCGAACGTATTTACACCTAAGATTATTTGATATGTAATTCAAATTACAATTAAATTATTGGTATTTTTGCAAATATTTGTTTCAAAAATTGAGGGGGAGGAGCATTCTGTGTGCTTGCCGGAAAAAACCCCCACTTTTGTGAGCTGAGAGAGTGGCGATCTATCTGGATCGCTTGATTATACCACGGTATAGCCCCGCTGGAATGCATGGTTGTTTACCACATAATGAGTGGGTATGGGAGTGGGCCCCGGGTATATTAAATAAATTAATATAAACACACATCCTCTGCTTGCAAGATACCACAATTAAGTTTTCATGTTTAATCGCACTTGGTCTTAAACACCGTTCAACATTGTCAAAGGAGAAAATTCCTCAAGTTACAGGGAGTTTACGTAAAGGTTATTCGATGTGTCTGCAATTTTGCACTACTTTATTGTACAAGGTGACCAATAAAAGTGGAACCATTTTTGACCGCCATTTGCTACAAACTTCCACAAATAAATGAGCCTGGTGCACAAGTGATATGAATTTTAAAATAACAGATGTAAGAGTTTTTAATCAGAATGGTGCAAGAACTTGGTAGGCCCCTATATCCAAAAAATAATTACAATACACTTTACATGATTGATAATAAGATTACTTAAGTATTCAAGTCCTCTAGTGTCCTGTGTTGCAAGAAGTTTGCAGTCAACGATGATATGTCCCAAAAGCGAAGACTCCAAAATTGATAGTATGCAAAGTCCATTTATATATCCTCAGTTAATATTCCATTGGAATATTCTCAGTCCTGAAGAACTTAATTTGTCCAGCAGTTTAGGACGACGACAAGGTTGAATAAGTCCCTCGACAACACTAATATTACACAGTAACAAAGTCCAGGTATTATACCATCAGTCTGTCGCACTAATGTCTCATACAGGACACAAAAACTGGAATCCATTTTTGATTCCAAAAATGAAGCTCGTCTTGTCTTAAAATATAATTAAATATATATAAATCCTGGCCAATATGTAAAGCTCAAATGTACATATTGTAGATAAAACTAGCTATAACTATACTGTTATAGCTATACTGTGACTACTGCGGCGAGTCTTCCAGTGACAAAGGATATAACTATCGCAGCTAGATTCCGCCTTTCCTAATACCTAAAAAGAGGTAACAACATTATCATGCATAAAAACCATATCCTAGCACTGTCAAATCAGATTTAACATAAATTAAAGTCATCTATTTGCATCACCTCACACCAATTATAACTTCATTTTGCAACTATTTTGCAACTGTTTGGATCTCAAGACATAAACAAGTTGACTCAGTTTCTAAGTTACAGCTTGGGAATTCATTTTCCATATTGTCAATCTATTTAGTTTGTTAAATAAACTAGGGTGAGATCGATGCAGCACTTGGAATCTCTGCTCTCTTTTTTTAGGGGCGGCCGAGGGCGCGAACCTATTAGCTTGCTTGGAAGGCTGTTACGACGGGCCGGTAAGTACGTATATCCTGTTTCTAAAATGAAAAAAAAGATGGCCGTCCGTAAAGTTGAAACAAAGCGTTTGAAAATTCTCAAGACTGGATATTACGAAAGGCATTGGGGGAAAAACAGGGAATGCGGCCGTAGTGATTGCGTGCCTTACTTTCCGTGTTTGCGAGACAACGAAGTACCCGGACTCAAAACGTTCCAATTTTCTCGCTAGGTAGTAGGTTCTATAGGTTCAGACCCCAATTACGATAAATATCAAAACAAACATAGTAACGGACCATCTGATGCAAAAAATCTCCAGGTAGAAACCATTGTTTTTTCCGGAGATATTTGAGATTTAGGTTATTTGCTGCATCGCTATGACGGAAATGCTAACGTCATCGCTCGCACAAGTACTAATTAGAAAATATCTTTCGCAGTTTTGTGACAAGGACTACACACTCTTCCGGACCGGAGAAACTGTAGAACAAATGGGGAATTCTACGTACATCACGATGTTGTTGCATAGCGGATGTTCCAAATATTGTGGAACTATGATGAGGAGTTGCTTGAGAGTAACACGAGACTAAATCAATTTATTTCGGCAGAGATTTAGTCAAGAAGAAGGTCTCATTTTTCCTGCGAAATTTAAGGAATATATGCAAAACACTATATAATCAATGGTATCCTCCACGTGAATACGCCCTATTGGGTCGTGTCAATTGTGACCCCTCCGCTGAGGCTCGCTCTGCTCCAACCTTGTGACCAATTGACAGATTACACGTTAATAGCAAAGTTCCGAAATGCCTAGCGGTATCTACGGCACTGACACACATATATTTTCCCCCGTGTCCAGGGTTCGAAATCGGTCAAAGAGAGGATTGATTTGTCATTGTTGTTATTTAGTTTGTCTTTGTTTGAGCTGTTTGTTACCGGGAAAGATGTGCCGTTTTGTTTGTTTTTTCTCCTTTTCCCCAATTTTTTCTTCTTTTTTTTTTTTAACAACGTTAGACAGCTTAAATTGAATTCACGAAGTTGGGAATAACGTAGGCCAAAATGAAAAATAAAATAATGAAACAAAGTTACTATGAAAAACAAAAGAAAATAAATTTAAAAATAAAAAAATCCAAAATTACAAAAAAATTCAAAAGAATTAACAATTAGAATCAATGAGTGAACAAAGAGAAAGTACTAAATCACCAAATTATAAAAAAGAAAGCACAAATAAACAAATAAGATTTAACAAGAAAAAAACAATATTAACTTAAAAGTAAGGTAAAAAGTCATAAAAATAAATAAGCAAATTAAGATAATAACAAAAATTAATGAACAAAATAAATGTAAAAAATAATAACAACTGCAACTAAATGAAAAAAATACACCAATCAACAGGTACTAAAATAAAAATGAACTAATAAAAATAAAAATCTTTAAAATAATAAAAAAGAAAGAAAAGTTGATAACTAATATAATAAAATAAAATTACAATGGAAACAAAAGAAAATAAATTAAATATAAATTAAAATAACAAAATAAAAATTCAAAAAGAACTTAACAATTGAACAATGAGTGAAAAAAAAGAAAACGCTAACATAAAAGACAACTCAAAAAGAACAAGACGAAACAAATAAGAATTAAAAAGGAAAACAATTAAATTAAAATAATTAAAAATACATAAATAATAGAGCAGATACAAACAAAAATTATTAATAACAAAAGTTAATAAACAAAAATAAATGTAAAACATATAACCCAAATGCAACTACTAAAAATACACAAAAATACACGTTGATATAAAATATGAAAAAGCAAGGAGTTTGTTCAGGAAAGAGGTTGGGCGTGGTATTAGTAAAATACTAATTTTAAAATAAAACAGCATAATAAATAAACATGAAACTTGGCATAAATACGACAACGTTAGTAGTAATTAAAAGTTTAACAAGAAATTAAGACAATAATGAAAATATCGAATACCAACAAAAATAACGAAACAGAAAAATAAGAATTTTAAAATGGCAAAAATGACAAAATTTTAAAACTAAAGTAATACAAATTAATTGAAAGACATAAAACCCGCCGAATATTAAAAAATGAAGAAAAAAATGACAAATACATTTAAAAAAGAAGGAAAATACGAAGAACAATGGGTTTTTAAACAATTATAAAAAACTAGGAACTGTGACAAATAGTGACCCAAATAAAATAGAGTACAAAATATAAATAAAAAAGAAAAAAAAAAAAAAGTGAGAAACGATCAAAAATAAAAGATACACTCAATTTTATAATAAAAATATAATTATTAAAATTATTGTTTTTTTTTCAGTTACATTTCATTTTTCCATTTGGTGTGAAATGAGAACTGAAGGATGGGGTGGGTTTGTTGTGTTGGTGGAAGGGTGTGATTGGCAAACACTCTTGTATAATGGTGCGACCCTGGCGTTGTTAGAAAGAGAACCCAGGGGTAGTTGGGAGGAAAGGAACTATGGGGCGTTGAGAAGGAAATCTGGTAAAGGTTTCATGGATATGCAAATGAGGTATTGTCATTTATATTCCCCTCAAGCGCTTACTGCCCAATATAATATTTAGCCTCAGACGGACATCAATTGTAATACCAAAAAAGGACCATGGGTAGTTGGATGGGTAAGTTGGATTGTCCATATAGATAAAAAAGGGATAGGGTGTTTAGGTAATGTAGATATGTGCCCTGGTGTTGTATGTTGGAAGGAGGAACCTGGAGTGTGTTAGTTGGGAAGACGGCCACTATTGGTGATGCGAAGGGGGATCTGTTGTTAGTTGGGAAGGACGATCTGTGATAGCTGTGAAGGGCTCCCAGATAGTTGTGGAAGGGGTCTTATGATAGTTCGAAATGAAAAAAGACCTTGGGACTTTGGGGGCAAATAGTAAAGGCCCGGTTAGTGGCAAAGGGGCCCTTGTGGTCGGTTAGTCAGACAGGGACCTAAGGTGGTGACAAAGTTTATTAATGGACGGTTACGCTGATGGAGGTTCCGCACGGAAACCAAAACCTTGGTACCCAGCCGCCAACTGCGAAAGCCGAGAAACGCTGAGAATGTAGTTGTTTTTTTTGTAGGGCATTCGGGTATGCCCGATTAGGCGAAAAATGAACAAGCTCCTTCTTTAATCTTGGAATTTTAATATATAATGATACAACATATTGCTATATTAAAATTACACTGCATAAAAAACAACATAATTAAAACCAGGTTAGCAACTTTATTAATCAATATATATGTACCACTGTAGACTTGTTCTGTCACAAGTAAACAACCCGATCTGGATTTATTTTTAATAATGCCCTAGTTGTATTAACAAAAATACAAAATTATGGGCAAGTCCCATTTTTGAACTATATATAATAGGTTTTTTTTTCTCAGCTTCATAAAACCATGTTGAGCCTCTTGCAAAAGATTCTTTCTGAACATTGTCTGATGTTAAAAGTTATCATACAGCAAAAACATATGATTTTGAACCTTTTTATACTTGAACTAAAAAAGGTCTTTTTTATACTGGCATAGTAGTCAAAACACTGAATTAATGGGAGATTTGAAAACAAAAGGTTACATAAATTTATGCAAATTATGCAAATGTGCATTTCATTTAAATGCTTATCACTTATTGTATCTCTAATGGTTTATTATTAACTATCAACTGATTGGGTTAGAAAGCATAATTAGGCCTTATTTAAAAACTTTTGTCACACAAAGGAAAAGTGTTTTTTAAATGACCCGATAACACAAAAATACAGGCCATTTTTTATCAAATTAGACTCTAATTATGCAAATTATAAGAAAGCGTCCTTGGTCTCAACATTTTTATTTTATACTTAAGGGCCCACTTGGATCATATTCAAAATAACACTTCAATTGGTTGAATTAAACTAGGCATTCTTTTTTTTTATATACGATTTTTGTGGTTATAAATTCAACGATAGTAGTAGGAAAACAGGAAATATCGCAAAATTTATGCAAATTAGCCATAATTATGCAAATATTACTTGATGGCCAATTTTATGTTTTAAAATGATGAAGTTCACCTGTACATGTACATCACAATAACCCTTCAAAGTTGGCGAAAATTGAAACAAGGCATGGATTTGTTATATTTTTATGCATTTTGTGGTTATAAAATCAAAGGCTTTGCAAAATAGGATACCTCATTGGTTTATAAGGTCAAAAGCTCATAACCAGTCAAATGTCTGTGAGTCACTGGTAAATAAGCTGACAATGTAACATTGACCTTATTGGAGTATGCTATTCAATTAAAACCACAAACTCCACTTTATGGTTTACAAGGCACACCCTCATGTGTTTCTGAAGTCAAGGGTCACTATCAAGGTCCAAAAGGCCATGTAACATATCATTGACCACAACAAAAAGCAACTCTCAAAATCCACCCCAGCAGCTGTTTCTTCCAAACAGCACCTCAATAAAAAAATCCCACTCCCATAAAATGCTGAAATAAACCATTCCACTTCTTATAAGTGCCAACAAAAAATTACAAAAAAACAAGTATTGTCTTAGTATAGTTTCATATGTTTACAAACTTAAACAATTTTTTACCTTGTATTTGCTACAAAAATACAGCTATAATTTCCGTATAATTCCCTATAATACGCTAATTTGGTATTGGCCCCTATACAAAATTGCAACTTTCACCGCAACCAACTAAACTGTTCATACTATATTCTGGGATTCCAATATCTATCTTTTTTATACTCTTTAAAACTTGTACTAAGCAAGTTGCAATTAAAAACTTCAAGAATTCAATCTGATATGTGTGTCTACAGGGTCTTTCTTACATAAAGTATTTCCCAACCCATTAGAACCACCCAAACAAGACTCACTCCTGTGGGACGCCCCTTTCCTTTTTAAAGGAATTTTTATTATCATAAACAAAGTAATTTTCCCGTGAGACATCTTTCTCAAATAAAATTGGGGAAAAATATTTTTAATAACCAATTGAGGGTACTTTATAAACACAATCTATAAAGTCATTTTAGTAATAGTTTAAGTCATGAATGACTTCTTGATACAATGTGATTAAGGGAAAAGGGAAGCCAAACAATTCTTATTATGTGAGGACTTGTGGTTTAGCGTGTGGCATTCAAGTGAGTTGAATTATTACAGAAAGTAAATGAATTATCTGTACATTTTGTTTTCTACAATCATTTTACGGTTCTGTTGACCAATGTCCTTGATGCAATATACCCCGGCGAGAAAGCGGTAATGGTACAGATCGTATCACTTCATAACGTTGCTACATATTCAGAATCTGCAAATAAACGTAAAGGCATGAACGTATTATCTGTTTTGCCAGGTATGAAATTTTCTAGCCTCGTGTACGTGAGCCATATTTGTATAACACACCCAGGGGGTGCTACCAGCCCCGTGATGTTTTCTTGGACATTCGACATCCTATACATTTGGTAACAAAGGATAGCATAGAGTTTCTCTTTCCATTGGTATCGGAAATACTACAACATTTCCATTATGAACTGGATATAGGGTGCACTATGAGATTTTGTAATATTACTAACGCAAAAAAACATTATTATGGCCCTTATAATACTATGTGATATAAAACTTGTCATTTTCCATTAGGCCTATGTTGAGCCAAAATCTGAGGGTGCCGAGGCATTTTATGAGGGGCGCGAATTTGGGTCCTTCTCCATGAAACGTACAAACGGCGGGGTGGCGGGGGCAAGGGTTTCTGACCAGGGAGCTCAACCCCGCTGTTACGCCACTGACCTGTAAAAACATTAACTGACTGCCTCACTCTGTCATCACTCTCAGCCGGTGTTGCCTGTGGGGACATTGCAGCCTCAATTCATTTCAAATCAGTGCATGAAAAGCCGACTGGAAATGTGCCGGTTGTCTCGGCAAACCGACAACATATTCAGCCAGTTTGGGGGGGGGGGGAGGCAGGCGCCGCAGTGTACAAATTTGGTATACGATTCAAAATTCTATCTTATATGAACTCTACAGTCTTCCAGTCTTTCTGTTGACCAATGTTCTTGCTGCAATAAATCGGCGAAGCGGGTCCCAGTACCACTGTTTCACTGTCATACACGTTTGCTCGTATTCAGAATCGGAAAATAAAGGAAATTAGATGGCAATGAGAGGTATTATCTTTCTCGATATGAAAGTTTATTATGTCATATGTTAACACCCCTCGTCTCCCTGAAGCGAACCAGTGTTGATTACGTTGCAAAACCGACTCCTGACTGCCTGGCACTTCTACTGACGGTCACTCAGAAGAATGTGTATAACCGTATCCCGATCTTCCAAGCTATATGAATAGGCAGACGTGTTTCAGAAAGTCCTTGCTACCTCAATGTTGTTCGCTATTTCTTTAGCCACTATAGCTGTGCCTACCTCAAGGTTGTTTGGAGCTGTTTGGGGTTAAAGAAAGATAAAGGACCAAGAGGCCGAGAAAAGGGGGGATAGAATGTAAGGGGGGAGGAGGGGACTGTGAAATGAAGGATGAGGTAAAGTGGGGGGATGGGATAGAGATTGAGGGGGGTTTGTTTGCTTAAGTAGGGGTGGAATAGTGGTGGTTGGTGGGGGGGAAGGGAGGAGGGAAAATGGGGGGAGATGACGGGGGAGAGGAGAGGGAGGAGGTTTCCCTTCCCTTTTTCGTTCACCTAGTGCGCCTTCTTGCATTGTTATTGTCTAGCTGGCCTTTCTTGTGTTTTCGATTATGACTTCTTCAATCGCCGCTGATTTGGATAATCAGCTCGCCGCGTAGAATGGAACGAGCTTTGGCTAAGGAATCCTTTTCTCTCCCCTCCCCTTGCCGGGAAAAACAGTGCTATCTCAGTGTCTTTGTCACACGGGATAGGATACACAGTTAGTCGTCGTTCCAAGGCGACCATCACAACCCAAGCCCCTAAATAGTCCACATTCCTTCTACAATGACCTGACAAATTGCTACACAGGTTTTCTGCTGCAACTTGTGTACAAACCATCTCAACAACATATCAAAAAAAGTAGAAAAAAGGAAGCTGGTAGGAATGCTAATATTTGTCTAAACCTAGTGCCATTTTTGCAACTTCCAAACCAAAACCCTTTAGCCCTAAATGTCACGGGTAATGAGAAAAATATTACTTTTCTTCAAACGCCAATGTTGACCTCTCTGTCTCTTAAAATCTTGAATATGGGGATGATGCTATTACGATCATGCCACGGCCCTTTAACTTAACTCTTGAATCTCTCTTTCTGTCCAAGAAACATAGGCCCGAGGTACTTGAGTTCTAACTTTTTGCGTTGGGTACCGCGTGAGTGGGGCAGATGGTTGATGATTCTCTTCCTTATCCTCATTGAACGCGGCCATTTATGCCATCGTCGGTTTTGGCATTTAGATGTAGGGTGACTTATCTGCAGGATTAGCTAGCATTCTCAAATGATGCTTTTTAGTATAATCTTGTGTCAGACACAGATCCCCCCCCCCAACATCCCTGTTTACAGCTTGACGTAGTCAGGGTCGTGTGAGATACTGCTTTGGTAACGTCCGAATGCTTGACGCCCTTTTTTGCGCTGCTGTCCTACCTATTACCCAATCTATACGCAAATACCCCCCCCTTTTTTTACAATGTTCACATACTCATTAACCCCATTTTCTTCTTTCTGCTACCACTTGTTTATCACAAGTTTGTATAAATTATCCACTTTTTAAAAGAATTTGAACACCCAAATTCTAATTTTTTTCGCAGCCTACCTACTCACATTTTTAACAATTTATAATTTCCATGGCAATTTTTTTGAACTCTAAAAAGGTTTTAAACATCATTGGCCCCCTTCTTAAAGTTCATACTGGATGACCCCAATTTTTTGTATTCAGCTTGTGTACCGCATTTTTTTTGGTACATTTTCTCTGAAAGGACCCTGTTTCACCTGGCTGAGGCACATCTACCCATCACTTCGCATAGAGAGTGCCCCCCCGGCACTAGTTGACGTGCCAATGGTGTTTATGTAATAATGCTCTCTGATAATATTTTCTAATAAAGTATCTCCCCATCCGATAACACCACGCAAACCACTCTCATTCTAAACCGGGATGTAAGCTCGATCCATCAAGGTATCAACGAATGCTTTGCGTCTAATGCTATTGAAATTGATAAAGGGGCAATGACCATCAATCAGTCCTAAGTTTTTCACCATGGCATACAGAGCACCATCTTGGACAAAAGTTTTTAGCACAAACCATGTGAAATGTGCTCTTTACACTTGCTAAGTCCACCATTTTGAAGGGTTATCGAACTTTTGTTTTTGGTATCAAGCCTGGAGCTTTTTGCTAATCCATAAACTCCACCTTCCCCACCAATCAATGTGGAGTATTGTTAGGCGCACTTAACACAAATTGCGGTTTCACTTTTTAAACTTTGTTCCGGGAGAGAGTAACGATTTTGTTACCTTACGGTAAAAGTGTGTCTACAACTTTTGTCCAAGAGTATATTTTGTGCATGATAAAGGGTGGCGTGACTTGCAGGGCGAGTAGGGCGCAGGGATTTTTTTACGGGGGGTTGCGGGTCTTCGAAAAAAGTGGAATTTTTAAAACTTTAAAAAAAAAAAAAAAAAAACCTAAAATTTCCCTTTTTTTGGGACGTTTTAAATATTTCATCACCAACAGTGACTTTTTCGGTTTTCGTCATAAATTCTCTACATTTTTGGACGCTTTTTAAGCAAAAAAAATCGGCAAAAAGTGGACCTTTTTTCCATTTTTGGACTTTTGGGGGTTGGGTGGGGGGTGCGACCGCAACCCCCCTGCTAACGGCCTGGGACTTGTTACCTTTAAGGTCTGTACTTTAGACTGCTCTATTGGAGTTGCATGAAATGTCAGGACTTGGTGAAAAATGCTATAATTTTAAAATGAATGTATATTTTTGTGTGAAAGATTCCCCGATTGGAACAGGTGCCTTCTTTTATCTCAAACAAGCTATCTAAACAACCTTTTTGGACCTATTAATGGATTGTATAAAAAGTATGTTATTCACGTGTTTTAAAGTGAATCAGAACTTCTCTAGGAATTTTGTTTATTATTTGTATGGTTGGGTGGAAATGAAGTTATAGAAACGGAAATTCAGTCAAATGAATAAGAAAAACAGTACAACCAAATTAGCATTAATATACATACATGGGTGTTCCTCGTCTTCACTAGACAGAAATCACAACATGCATATTTCAAATGTGAAGTCTTTCATCGAGTTCAATGGTATTAGACTTTACACAATTGTTTCCAGCTAAATGTGTGTGCATGTGTGCGTGTATGGGGTAGGGGTGGAAGGTGAATTCTAAGGGGAAAAATGTCAAAAATGTTGATACTTTTAATAATAACCAATTTTTGCCGTCATTTTGTCTTTGGGGGAGGGGGGGGGGGAAAAAACTGGGGGCAGACAACAGTGAGGGTATGCCCCCTCTAGTACCGGCGACATGGTAAGCAGGTGTTGGTCAGTGTGCGTGCGATCTCGCGTGCATGTTCTATTGTTGAGCATCAGCGCGCCTGCATTGATTTGAATGAATAGATCAATGTAATTATATTCTATATTCGTAATAACAATGTCCTAAACCGTGATTACATTTACAAATACTCAATTTATATTCTCAGCGTAGTCAATACCACAAACAGTATGCTCTAGATTAAAGCATTTATTATGAAATTACTTATATAAATAACGTCAGCAATGTAAACAGTTCCAAATAAAAGTCCCATACAGATCAAGGTACATTTTTCTGGAAAAGTTAGGCTTCCTTACCTGTTACAAAATGTTAAATGTACACTGAAGTGTTACATATGATTGTGCCAAAAAAGCACACCACAGTTAACCGTCTTCCTGAATCACCCTTATTATTTTATGAAGAGACCCGTAACAGCTAATAATATTAAAGTAATCTACGCGATAAAAACAATTATTGACCACCTATCGAGTGGTTTCATAGAAAAACGGAATTATAAATAACCTAATAAAGAATAAAACCATCTAGTCTGAACCATGTGCTATGTAAAATCGCGCTAGTGTTAACGTGTTTATGCGATACGACCGGCCGTTTAGTCATACTGCATATGAAATACACATTATGAACTCATGTGTTAAGAATGCAGAGCGCTTACTCTACCTTGCCGTCCGTATCGCATAAACACCAAAACATATCCCATATACAGTCTCGCGAATTTCAAATAGCGCCTGGTCAGACAATATGCTTTTAATTCGTTTTATGGTTAGGACAATCCTTTCGTTTTCCATGGAAACACCACTCCATAGGTGATTTCAATAATTGTTTTATAGCGAATTGTTGTAAGTATTCTTGATACAGGTCTCCTGTAAATTTGATGACGAATTGGAAACTGACACTTTCGTCCATATGGCATTTAACAATCGAGCAGTCGGAAAATCCGCGAGAGACGTCCCATAAGCCAGTAAACACAGGAATGCCACAGACATTGATTTGGTTTCAATGGATAGTCATGATCATCTTCTTTCCATTGCTACCAAATATGAGTACCAATATGCCTTAGAATTACGTCAGAATTACGTTATAAAGTTCACGTCAGCAACTGCAATTTCAATAGTTAACCACAGTAGAATAGGGTCAAATTCGGGTTTTAGTCGCCAAAAAAAGTTTGGAAATTTTTTTTGATATCTTATGGGAATGATAACTTTTATATACTCAGAGCGTTGTTGTAGTGCTACAATGTTTTTGGGTCAGTGAGATTGAGAAACATATCCCTTTTACACCTATACCATATATTATACTTCCTCAACTTATGACGTCATAGTGAGTTATAATGGGAAAGTGTACGTACTTTGATACCAAGGGAAGGAAGAAGAAGAATACTCTAAGCTAACGGGTGGTACCAAAGGTTTATGGAAAAAAGGAGGTTCCAGTAACGAAAATTTAGGGGTTGTAAGCCACCCCCTTTGGGAGCTTTGTACAAAAATGGCTCCGACAAGCCAACCCCATTTTACTGTGTGTCTTGCACACAGCGGCGTACGGCATTGGTTGAATCACGGGCAGGGAAAAGTAATTTGAGCTACGGCGACCTTGGCAAATCGGTCACTGCGCTAGGGAGTCACAAGTTTTCGACGGTAACATGCGAGTGGGCTGACACGTACACAACAACGTTTAACTATGCGGACCCGCAGATAGAGTGATTTCGGATTTTTTTTGTAAGCTTTGTACACTGGAGAAGCAAACTTTTTTTGCCTATGAAATGTTGTTGTAAACATTTCCGGGCACAATTTCATTTAGTAAAGTTATGGAGCCTAAAAAAAATTTTCTAAAAAATTGTACATTGTGCGGGGGGGTGGGGTAGTTTTTTTGAACTGTTTATGAAGTATGGGAATTGCCACTTTGGCTAATACCATTTCATACACACTAATTCAAAAAACCCAATATCAATGAAAATTAGAATGCAAACAAAAAAATATCTCATAGTAACATATGATGACAATAATAATAATAATAATAATAATATGAAATGTGAAGGGGGGGAGGAGGAGGGGTGAAGAACTTTATCCTTTCCCAATGCCAGTGGCATATTACGCGAGTGCCAACATTAATGAGTTTTCAAAAGGTAAATGGAAAGTAAAAAGCAAATAATACACCATTACATTAAGTTTAGAGTCTGATAAGGTATTCGATGGTAAACTTTCTGGTTACGACCACCTGCTTGCTTCGTTCTTTGCGGAAACACGGAAGCAATATCCACAGTTTTCCGTTAGCGAAGTCACCCGCAGCTCAGTTCTAGTGAACCCATTTTTTATCTATCGGGATCCATTTATTATTGATAGTATGCACCAGTCTCCACAAGGTGGGTAAGGTGGTGGGAACCAATTATGGCACTACCGCCATCTGAGTTGGGAG
>JAMKCH010045466.1:0-11888 GCA_023653785.1 Ophioderma brevispina | reverse complement strand
TACTTTAGATCTTATGTATTTATTAATGATTTAATTTATTTATGAATTAGATTTATTTTATTATTGGCTTCAATATTTTCTTTAAAATTACCCTAACACGGCCGAGAGCAATGAGAGCCAACGAAATGTGGTACCGGTCGTAAAATGTTTTTCGTTGCATCTCGGCCGTCAACCCCTATTTTTGGCGCGCAAATGCACTCTCATTGCATCTGGGCCTGTTCTTACCGGAAAATGACGCGATGTTCCTCGTTGCATTTGTGGCCGTCTTTACGAAAATGACGCGATTTCCCTCGTTTCATTTGGGCCCGGCTTTACGGAAATGACGCGAGTTCCTCGTTGCAATTTGGGCGTCATTCCGGGAAAGGAATCGATCTTTTCACTGCTTTCGACTGTTTGCCCGCAGAAGTCGCAATGCTTTTCATCAGGCGGGTGACACCGTGTACCAATGCCATAGACAATTCCCGATTTCGATGGTGATAGCGCCAAACCATTAGATAAAGCTATTTTTTAATTATGCAAAACGTATTCATGACGTAAACCGGAGCATGACGTACATATAGCGCCACCTCACGACTATGAATTTAGCGTATACGCCACTCACGACTTGGCTAACTATAAATGCTACAATTTTCATCAGATCATTGTGCAGTACGCATCCTTATTTTTATTTATTTCTTTAATTTCATTTATTATCCCGTTTTTATTGCATTCGCACGCGATGTTTCTCGTTGCATCTGGGACGTCTTTCCGGAAAATGGCGCGATGTTTTTTCGTTGCATCTGGGCCGTCTTCCGGGGAAGTGACGCGATGTTGTTTTTCGTTGCATTGGGCCGTCTTCCGGGAAAATGATCGATTGTTTTTTCGTGCATCGGGCCTTAATTGCACTTCGGCCGCAAAACGACCCGTCCTGGTTAGGGTTAATATTGGTTTATTTAGCTTGATGAGTTATTCACTGCTATGGTACTCTTTAATTTAGTAGAAGTATGATTCAGTTTAGTGTTATATTTTTCTCTGTTCATTGTTCATATTTGTATTTCCATTGTTGATATGATTTTATTAAATGTTTCTCAACAATATTGTTTTATGTACAAATTGCTCATCTCATTTTTCCCCATCCACTTTTTAAACCTTTTTCATAGTATATAGGCATCTTTACATAACAAAACTTTTGTTTGTAAAAATGTAAGGGAATCATGGTAGAATATCATTATTAATGTAATTCTTGGACTTGTGAAGTTGTGATTGAAATTGGTTTAAATTTTGAACTTTATAAAGCTGTACTGTGGCACACAACATTTGAAACAGCATAATCAGAATAGGACAAGCGGTTAAAGACAGCACCGCAGCCTTTTGTAAGCCCAACTAAGGGGACTGTGTCAATCACATTAGTGAAAGACCCGTCTTTAGCCATCCCACGTTATATGTAGTCACGTGCTCAGTGGGCTGGTACACAGCTTACAACGCACCGCGGCCTCCACATCGACCACATGGAACTGACTGCGGTCACTTGCCCGCATCGCGCCTCTACAATAAAGATTTTCTATAGGCCTCTAGATATATCACGAAGCCTGAATTTACATTTACAAATGTCAGTATTCATGTAATGTGCTCCCATAGGATTTGGTTTTGTAGTACTTGGTATCATAAGGGAAAGGAGAACCCCGGATGTGATTTAAACGTAATAGAAGGAATTGCACTGGTAAAATAATGCACTGAACAACAATTATAAAACATCCCGCAAACTCGCGATAAAAACGAGCACAACCTTGCATGTTAGCTCATGTTGAGGACATTTTTTTCGGCCATAATTTTAGCTATTATACGCTTTTCCCCAATTGACATTATCCTTTTTTGCACTGCAATGCCGATTGGCAATATATGGGCAATAGATAAATTATGGATCACTAATTTTATATCCTTGCAACGACAGACAGATCCACGTGTCCCTATTATAATTATATTGGAATCCATGTTGTCATATCCCACCAAATTCACATATACAGTTTCCAGTATAGTCCTATCACCTGTGATATCAAATATGATTTATAACTTTCACACATTTCCATTGGATTTTATTCTAGGCCTATTATGCTCCTAATCCTATAATGATAAATAACAGAACGGGGGAAAAAGACACAAAAAAGAACAAAAAAAAAAGCAAACAGAAAGAAAAAACAGAAAGAACGAAACTGAAAGAGAGAGAGAAGGGAAAAGAGTGATGGGAGCTGGAGATTCTGAAAAAGGAGAAAACAAGTATTGAAAACTAAAGGAATAAGAAAGGTACAAAACAGAAAAATAAAAGCTAGAAATGAAATAAAATATACTATAAAGAGAAACAAAAGACAATAATATTCATTAAAAAATTTAAAATAATTCATTTGTTTTTTTAAATTTGTTTATTTCCTTGTTTCACCCATCTACACCCGTCTGCATACGAGATTCCATGCACAATTGGTTTTTCTTTTTTTATTTATGCGCTATGGGGAATTGTCACACTACATCGCACCACCAATGACAGGTTATCGATTTCGATAGATGATCCTTGATCACCACTGAATCAATACTCAAGTAGGATGTGTTGCACTCGATATTCTCTTGAATTGACAGTCCCCTTATTGTTGAGCTTACAATGGGTCCGCGGTGCGGTCTTAACGCCTTTGAATTTGAGAATACTTATAAAAAGTCCCCCACGCCAAACTGAAATTTTCTCCGGACAAACTGATAACTCCATTTATAGTTCAACTTCATGCTATGGAAGTGAATTTTGCACCAATTGGATTTCTTTAGAAATTCTCTTTCCAATGATACCAACAAAGAAAAAGTCCCGTCCTCCCTTAGTACCACAGATCGAATCTGTGTTTGAGTAATAGAATCCTCAACCACAGACGATAGGTAATTGGATTGGTCTTGGACTTATTTTTAGCACTGGACATTATCGATCTCTGACCTGAGGTACACAGATATGCTCGTAGTTTCGCATCCGTTTAACAGTGTGGTGTGAAAAAGTGGTTCTCACAACGTCACAGAATTAACCGCTTTGTATGTACTTACGAGGCTCGACCTAAAATCACTCCAACGTGTTCTTGAGTATGCTAGTTTTCCTTTTGCACCTTGGATGTCAAAATCTGGCATGTTTTCTTGTTCCATTAATTTATCGTTTTTTGTCGTTATTCCATTTAACTGGTGTAAAAAAAAAAAAAAAAAAAAAAAAAAAAAAACAATAATCTCTCCATGTTTATAATGTGCACATTTACCGCCTGCACTTGCCCAAGACTTATCGAAGTATTTGCATTTAAACATGATCGATTATTCATGACATATAGGTATCGTAGTCCTCGTCCAAACATGGTTACAACAAAGATCAGACATTATCCAACATTAGCGCCCGATTGAGGTCGGTCTCATCAAGCATGTTCAAGAGCCTAGTTTTTTTTTAATATGCCAAAGCACATGTGCTCCACTAGAGCTTGACCCCTGACCCCCCCATGCGGACATAATTTGGCACTTATACTGAAAACGTTAGATCGTATATACCTGCATGCCTGCTGAAAATCACGAAATTGTGATCATTTTAGTGGTGAGTAGGGAAAAAATACAGTCCCACAGTATTGTAGAGTATGTCACGATAAAAGTGAGACTGTTGAGTCAAGAGTCTGTAATTCGTACCATTTTGGAGTGATTCTGGGTGCGTATAATGGAAACCTAAAGTTGTTAAAATTGACAGATCTTGGCAATCTTTGTGGGTTAGTTAAAGTTAACAACAGAAGTGAATGGACAAAAGCAACCCGAAGTCATGCTCAGCAGGAACTAGGCCTCACCTACTACAGATCCGTCCTCATCCACCTAGTCGTACAGACAGGATCGCTCCTACACAGATTGAAAATCTGTGGTAAGTGGTTACTCCTCTACCACAGATGACAGGTAGGGCCTTGCGTTTTAGCGTGTTTACTTTTGCCTTTTTACAATTTTATCGTACTCTGAACCTTTCAAGAATTCATTTATTCATTCGTTTTATGCCCCAAATTCATGGTGAACATGTTCATGAAAAGTAATTACATACCAATGTTGATGTAATCTCCATAAATGGCAAAATTTTCGTTGATTTTCCAAACCTATATTCGTCCACCCGGCGATGTTGTCAAACTTCACGTGTATAAATATATCAAGTGACGTATACGGTCATGTCAACTCATTTTTACACAAGGTGACTAATCCAGTTTTCATGATTGCACTATCCCGAAATTCATCATGTTCCGTTACAACATACGGTTAGCACTTCGCACATTTTACAAGTTTCGCAAGGATATTTCCAAGGCTATCGGGATACGCGTGCAGACAGTGAACTCGTGTGTAAATCAATGTCTCTAACGAAATGGCTGCTTCATCAAACTCTACCACGAATAAAAAATAATTCTTACTTATCTATTATTAACATCGTTTTTTAATTGAAAAATAAATAAAAATATGAATGGCGTTATTAACCATTTTGCAAATTTCAACGGCCCTTTTCTGATGTAACACTTCTATAGTCACCATTTAGGAAACATAGAAATTTTTTTTAAATCTTTCAATAGATAGTTTAAATCAACTTATAGTGAAAGAGTAGTGGTTTTTCACATGAAAGAAATGAGAATTAAGATAATCGTCACTGAATTACCCCAAAAAAGATATTTTAGTGGCTTCCACAATGGGTGATTTCCACAAAGTGAGGAGCTGAGTCCCAATGCCTCACCACATTGCTTTGGTTGCCGTTCAAATTCGCAAGACAATGCATAAGTTTCCAATACCATGTTTGCCACCATAGAGCTAAATAGTTTTTATTTAAGTAACTCTATGGTTGCCGCCTTAATCCTGCCTAGACAGTCAGACAGTGCTGGACAATACTGAGTTTGCCAGTTTGGAATTGCCCAGATGCACATTAATTTTGGATGGCTATATTTTTGTAATAGATAGGGAATAGATACGTTTGTAACAGGAAATAAATTTGGCTACGTAATTTCAGTGTGACACAAGCTAGCTTATGTCTAGTGTGGTTTTTTTTTTGTGGTGGGGATATAAGTGTTGTGGCCACGTTACAAAAGTGTTCCAATAAATAAATAAAAATAGGGGTGGCAGAGTAGAAGAGGATTTCCCCCAAATGTATCCTGCTCCCCAGGTACCTCGTTATAATTCACATTCCTATTCATTAATATTTCTAATTTATAGCTATAAAAAGATAAAAGGCAAGCCCTGAATGAAAGGTTCCTCTATCATAATGTACACCAACAATAAAAAAAAATGTATTTTATTATACAATTCAAATCGCCCTGGCTGCCGGAAAAAATCACATCGTATAAGTGCATCAGTTCTATTTTTAGTTATGACGTTGCAAGTTAAAGTCCGCGATGTGATTGGCTAATAGAGACACAACCTACAGCAATGGCAGCTGGCGGCACGGTTGAGGTTTGTGTAAACTCTCTTTTTGATGGTAATCGGTACACGCCCCGTGATATTACGCTCCCATTGGATAATAGGGACACACCAACGGTTACAGCGGTGCATTTTCTCGGAACCCTGGCGTGCTGCAGCGCTAACACCTTGCAGTTTGGGTAGTGTGAGCATTGACATTTTACAAGGCAGTTGCTAAGTACGCCGTGATTTCCAGTGCACGTTTGAAAAACCAAAAACCCTCAAAAGTCCTTAAACATGTGTAAGTTTAGCCTACAATTGTAAAAGATTACGTTCGGATTGAAGGCGAATATTAAATATTATATAAAAAATACGAAGGATGAATATGACGGTTGTTAAGGTAAACTTGCTTAGACTCGGTTATTTACATTGCGCGTTCAACTCGGCGGTCAAAAGCACGTCCATCAAAGAAAACAACAGACTACTCGTGAGTACTCGGGCCAGATTTACAATGGTGTTAAAATCAGTTCAACATTAATTTAAGTATATATTATATTTTGCTTACCTCACCAGCTTCTTGTGTTTCGCAAGTGGTATTCTTATCTTGCCAAGAAATGAACACTCAGTCTGAAACAAGGTTCCATGCACTGAGGCTGGGGGTTTCACAACCTCTTATGATCTATCTCCGCTTGCCGAACAACAGCGGTGTGGCTTAAAATTAGAGCTCTTTTTATTTCACCCTAAAGATTTATTATTTTACAAGATGATCACGAACAGATTGTCACTGACGAACTTGAAAAGTCGGGGGTCGGCGCGCGTTGTTTTTTCTGCGCGCCAACAAGAAACCCCCTTAGATTTATCAAACGCTAATTTCTGGGCTCAAATAAAAAAAATTCGCATATCGCGCAGAAACGCAACATAGCGCGAACCCGGACTCGCCATCATCATCATCATCATCATGACATCGCCATCATCATCATCAAACAGAAATGACCAGAAGAAAAAACAGAAAAGTAATTTAATCTGTTTAAGTACTCTGAAAATGGAGACTGAAAAAACTGAAAAAACTTGAGTACTAAAAAAAATTTAGGAAAAAATAATTTTGCAAATAATATTTCATAAACACCACTCTTTGCTAATTGACCCCTTCTATTTAAAACTCCAGACCCCCCAGCTAACATGCCTACAAAAATCTAAGACAGGTATTTCCTTAATTCCACTTTAGCGTAATTGCTACAATTAGGCAACACCCCAGGGATTTCCCCCGCTTCCATTCCGCGCAATGTGCCACTGCCGACTGGAAAAAGTGCAATTGGAGCTTGCGGATGCCAAAGTGACACCAGATTCACCTGTTTCCTACCATCGAACAACTTGCAACAAATTCGGATGATTTTGTTGAATGTGTCGAATGACCGGGAAAGTTTATGAAAACAGGGTATAGAATGATACAGATATAAGTACGGGATAAAATTGTTAATGGCCGACCACAAACATTCCGAGTAGCCTATGTGGGGTGGGGGTGCCGTCATAGCCGAAAAAATAGCCCGCCACAGATCATAAATTCCAAGGTTGCTAACCAATTTGATAAAGTTTAAGTGGCGCAATGATCTCCCAATAGCAGAGAATGTTGTTAAAAGACCTCGGGGTCATTTGTTGTGAAAGCTTGTTATCAACAAACATTCGACTCTGTGTTGTAGATGAAACGAATCCCGTTTTCTTTCTTTTTTTTTTCAATTACGAGCTTTCAATTTTTGAAATCTTTGTGATGTTTTGGAAGGTCAACAATGGTGTCTACGTGATTTGGTAATAAGGACCTCTACTTGAAAAGGAAAATAAGTCCATCAACCAGATACAATCAGGATGTAATTTGTATGTACATGCCTTTTTAAATGCAATGCAATTACCTATCGTCGGTGTCAGCGGGTAGATCCCAATGACACAGATTCGATCTGTGTAGGATCGCCCATTCATGTTGTCGTGACAATAACACGTCCGATTTGAAATTTTGAAAGTCTTTACCTTTTTGCTCAAATATATAAACATGTGCTTGTGTTCTGCAATACCTATAACATCATAGTCAGAGCCAAATCAACAGTGGGAATGGAGATGGAAAACTGAATTAGCTATTAAAACACTCATTTTAAAACAACACTTTAACCCAGAAACTTCTCCCTGGGAAAAAAAGACGCACAGGCATTTGACATTTCATTGACCTTTTGTAACCTTTGACCTGGGAATTCATTTTTTAGTTGGTTTCTTTATGGCACCGTTGTAAAAGCAAAATTTATCACGCTCAAGAAATAAAACTGGAATCTGCAGGAAGCAGGTGTTGCATTGTGGGATCGAAATCGTTCTTTCTCAACGTGTTCGCCATAGCTGCAAGAAGTAGGTACCGATTGGTGTCAAAGAATTCATGAATTTTCTTGGTAACTTGATCTTAAAGACACACTATAAAATAGTCAACTGTGCTAATCTAACATTTATATGTTTTATTTTGTATCCTTTTCAGGCAATTGGGGCCCACCCCCACTGTAAAAATGGTTCGCTCAAAGAAAGAAACAGGTAAAAATTAGCCCGCTAGGCCAGCATAATTAAAAACATCAAGCTTGATATTATGAAAAAGCAGACAAGGTCATCATTAAAGGAAAAATCATTTAAACTGGTTAGATGTTCTTGAATGAAGTCAAAATATTAATGCATTCCCGAAAAAAAATGTCAATTTGAAGGATGAAAAGAGTTCTGAATGTTCACACCATACCTTCCATTTTTAAATCGTGCCTGGGAAAAAGAAGAGGAATTGTGGGACAGGTGTATGAATTTAGTTGAAGGGCAATAAATTGTGCCCACGTGGAGCACGTCCAAGTCGGCATGATAATAAACGTACACTAAACAAAAAGTATATCCGCTCATTTTTTCACCTCAGTAGTCAGATATGTACTAATGATGAATAGTGAAAAATCATAATTCATTTATTACCAAAACAAGAAATATCTACCTAATATATGCCTTATTTTCAACTTAACGAATGTGGATGAAATTCTTTCCAAAAACAATGCCAGCCCGATCGTCGCGTCGCATTGTCGCCGCAACTGTGGGGGGTCCCCATTGGGCGGTCTCTTGATACCGCGATAATTATGGGCCTGCTGAGCAATATCTGACGCGCCCGACCACGACCACGAGGCGGTCGGCCACTACTTGCACAGACGCTCCAGTGTTGATGCTCTCTACGTAACAACATTTAATCGTTTAAATGCTTAACTGTGTTAAAAAAACAAATAGTTTGTTTTTTTTTAAAATAGTTACACCATCAACTGGAGTCTTAAGTATTTTAACGCCGCGGCCATCAGATGAATGAATCATTTTGGCGATTTGTGACGGCCTCAAATTTAAAAATCAAGGCTACCGCCCATTGACGCGCTCGGGGCGGCATGCGGTGATCGTTCTGATGATGTAGCGATCAGTAAATTTCGCCATCAGATTGTAATATGAATGACACTTCCTTTCTATATGAAGATGACGTGCCATAAAAATTGTGACAAGCCATTTTATAGTGATTCATTGTTATAATATTCATAAATATTGTTGACTTAAAAAAATATGTGGGAAATATGTGAAATAAATGATACTCTTTGCTATCTTATGAAGATAGGTTTGGGTTATTGCGAATTGAATCTCTCTCTCTCTCTCCTCTCTCCCTCTGTCCTTATAGCTCAGAATAATTGATAACATTTATTATATATTCGGACTGTCATCTCTCGTCTCTATGACATCTCTCCCCCTTCTATATCCTCAACTTTACCCCTCCAGAAGTTACGATCATCGTCAGCCGTCACCCAAACATCTTACAAAATTATATTTCAACCAGTGTCGCTCGGTCGAGTTCTTCCTGCCTTTTTATGTCATTCTTGCTTTTGCCCAGTTGTTTAGTGTACTACTATTCCCTTTTCTTTAGTTGTCCCTCTTGACTTCCTCATCCTCTTCTGCATCCCCTCATCAGGCTTAGAATTTGGTCTTACCCCCCCCCTCTCTCCCATGTTCCTCGCTGTCAGTGACCATCTCTCCGCGCACTTCCCCTCTAAAGCTTTATATTTCCCTCAACATGTCCCCCCTACAAATCGTTTTCTCTGTCCCCCGCGCGAACACCTCTGAAATATAGATAGATATATTGGGAGAGAGAGAGAGGAGGAGAGAGAGAGAGAGGAGTGAGATGAGTTGGAGGATAGAGAGATCGAGGAGAGGGAGATGAGAGAAGAGAGAATGAGAGAGAGAGGAGAGAGAGTGAGGAGCGAGAGAGAAGAGTAGTAGAGAGAAGAGAGCGTGAGGAGGAGAGAGAGATAGGAGGAGAGAGAGGAGGAGGAGGAGAGCGAGGATGAGAGAGAGATGAGGGGATCGATAGAGGATGAGGGGAGAGAGAGAGCAGAGAGAGAGAGAGAGAAGAGGAGGGAGTAGGAGAGGAGGAGTAGAGAGGAGAGAAGAGGAGAGAGACAGAAGAGATAGAGAGAGGATAGGAGAGAGAGATATGAGAGACAGAAAGAGATATAGAGAGAGGAGGAGGGAGATAGAGAGGAAGAGGGATAGATAGAGAAGGAATGAAAGATGATTATATAGCGAATAGCGATAGATAGAATAGAGATAATAAAGAATATAGATAATAGATATACGATTGTATAATATTATAAGAGTTATATATGAGAATTATGTATATAGATTTAGATATATAATGAAAGATATCAATATATGATAAATTATAATATTTGCCATGCGACTTCATGCAGTTCCACACGCAGCTGGGGTTTATCAGCTGCGCTCGTTTTAATTGTTACAGAGTTTAGCCTGTGTGATGAGTTCACTCGTGCATACAATCAACAAAACAAAAACCCGCAGTATTGCGTATGTTTTCCGGTACACATGATTTAATTGATCTTTCAGATCTACTTTCATTGTATTATGTAATGAGGGTTTTTAACAACAGTAAGGAAAAAACTACGTGTAACAAAGTAACGCCCTATATACAGTTCAGCTGTTCCTCCTTATTTGGATGCTTTGTTTAAATTGTTGTGTACGAAGGTTAATACTAAGTTAATGATAAGAACAGTTAAAAAATCGGGAACGTTCTGATATTTATGACACTGGCAAACGAGGGTCAGTTTCGTCCTCGGAAATCAAGTCATGCGGGCAGGGCGAACCTTTTGCTGGTGTTGTGTGTGGTTGTTTAATTTGGACCTTCCGTGGGCTAAAAGGAGCTAAAACGATAAGAAATAGTGCCAATGACTACACATGTTGCCGGCATCTTGGCCGCTGTATCGATTCGTCGATCCAACTCTTCAACTTCATGAGACATACGATCGTTTATCCTAAAATCCTGGCGAGTTGGCACAATCAAACAAGCCATCGGGAAATCAAGAAACTTCAAGATACTTCGGCATGGGATGATAGTAAGAATTGGTGAATGTTAGCTATACCAAAAAGTCACCCGCACGGAAGACCATGGGGGGGACAATGGTCATGACAAATATTTGCGCAAACGGGAAAGTGTCGGTCTCAAGGGAGCATAAACCCCCAACGGATAAATAAATTTGCGAGGTGGCTAAATAGGCTTGGCATAGAGGGCATTGCCAAAAAGTAGGAAGAAAGTCGAAAGTCATGAACATCCATGAATTGTTGTACAATATATAGGGATCCACATCAAGCTAGTTAAAAGGAACTTCTCTACCGTTATTGAACATTTTTAATTGGGCGTACTCGCATCACGGAAGAAGCTAGAGACACTTCCGCTATACAAATAACTGTAGCAGTGCAATGCGTGTAAAATGAATGGTACAGGTCATTCGGCCAACAAACCAATTAGCAACACCAATTCGGCAACACACCAATTCAGCAACACGCCAATTCGGCCACACCAATTCGGCAACAAACCAATTCGGAAACAATAGCGTTAGCCTCTTTTACCAGTCGTTTTTTAATAAAACAAAAGTTTTTTAAAACCAGTGAATTCTAACTATGATACCAAAGGAACAAAAACTTATTGCTTGTTATATTCTGTTTCTCTTTCCTCGTTAAAATTTTGGATATTGTAGTAATTTTATGATAGTTGTGTTGAGTCTCTTTCACAGTCGTTTTTGTAATAAAAAAGAAAGGAAATTCTAAAATTTTGAAAAACAAAGGGAATAAACAGCCCAATTTCCTAAAAATCACAAACATCATGTAGTGGTATATTGTAATTAAAACGATTTGAGAATGGTGGGGTTTTATACCATACATTAAAATAGTAAAAGGGATTGTACACACTTAAGACTAAATCCCCTGATTTACAAGTTAATTACATTACCACTTTTTAAGGCCATGCGTTATCGCGGCTTATCCTTTCCCTTTAATGTTACAGATTTAACTGTGCCGTAGTGATTGCAGTATGTCACTTGATTTTTTTTAATTATTTTTTTGCATAGTCTTGAAATTAAGGCCTAAATGGTATTTGGCTTGGAAGTTATGAGCGAAGTACC